>JAWZYV010011765.1:0-235785 GCA_038373885.1 Cheiracanthium punctorium
CAGATAATCTATTCGCAGCGATCAGTGAAAGGGTTGCTATAGAAACGATATAATCACCTAGCAACTCGACAAATTTTCAAAGGACGGGAAATTGTCCCCATCATTTCACCCCTCCCTTGGATCCGCCACAGGTTGTGAAAAGTGTGAACTTGCGTGATTACACACACTAAGTGATACGTGCTATGTAATATAATATGTTTCCATTTCCATTTTATTTTCCTTTTATTGGCATGTTTAACTGGTTTTGCCATATGTTACTGTGCTCAATTGTGAAGTACAGTTGCCTTCTTGTTTTTTTTTCTTACATTAATTTTTTCTTTGTTATATATTTCCTACTTTTTACTGAAATCATTGTTTGGATTACTTAATTCGTAAGTTTACCTATTTTACTATATACAGGGTGTCCAGCCTTAATGTGACCCAATAGCTAATTCCCGAACCGTTCGGTTTAGATATGCACTTCCAATTTGAAAAATGTTTTAAAAAAGGTAAAGAATGTTTTTACGTGCTTTTCAAACCAAAAAACCCATTTAGAAAAAAATTACAAAAATTAAATTTTTATACGGTCCCGAGGTCCTATCACTTATATTTAGGAAAAGATGCAGTGTACAAAAACAAAGTAAACACAAAAAGTTTCATTTTATTACGATAAAAACTGACCGAGTTATGGAACTTTGAAAATCATACATTTCATCCATTTTCTTGGCCAATTTCAAGAAGCTAGTAAGGGACCGTCTCCAAAGTGAAATTAATTGGAACTCTGCCAGGAAACTTTCGCTCTTGCACGTCACTCTTATGTAAATCGTTTTTAAATTTAAAAGTACATGCATTACGTTAATATTACAATAATTGAGTACTTAAGAAATAAAATTTATTCTGTGTACGTGTAAAACATAGATAAAATAAAATATTTTGGACGAAGAAAACTTTTCAAAAGCAGTTCCAAAAAAATAGACTTATTTGCCTGCGGCTTCAGATTGATTTGCTGCGGTACTGATCATGGCGAACGTTAAAAATCTGTTGTATAGTCGCTTGCAATTGCATACAGTCGCATTCTAATATTACGAATTCTAGTACGGGAGAACGAGATGTATACAAATGAAGAACACTGCGAAATGGTACTGTTGTATGGGCAGTGTAATAGAAATAAGAGAGAGGCGGCAAGACTTTATGCCATTAACGAGCCAGAGCGAAAGTTTTCTGGCAGAGTTCCAATTAATTTCACTTTGGAGACGGTCCCTTACTAGCTTCTTGAAATTGGCCAAGAAAATGGATGAAATGTATGATTTTCAAAGTTCCATAACTCGGTCAGTTTTTATCGTAATAAAATGAAACTTTTTGTGTTTACTTTGTTTTTGTACACTGCATCTTTTCCTAAATATAAGTGATAGGACCTGGTGACCGTATAAAAATTTAATTTTTGTAATTTTTGTCTAAATGGGTTGTTTGGTTCGAAAAGCACGTAAAAACATTCTATACCTCTTTTAAAACATTTTTCAAATTGGAAGTGCATATCTAAACCGAACGGTTCGGGAATTAGCTATTGGATCACATTAAGGCTGGACACCCTGTATATATATATATACTAGCTGCATAGCCCGGCGTTACCCGAAGTCTTAGGGCATAACTTGCCCCCAAGAATTATTGTTTGCTTCGTTTCCCATCGTTGCAAACACGTAAATGCGGTAGTTCTCCTTCTGTATCCATCGTTGTTTCCCGTAATAGGTCTTTGAATAGGTCCCGTCATAGGCCAGCTGCAGGGGTAATGTCCTTAATAAATGTATTTTACCTACACTCGACATGATACCCGTGGAAAAATGTTTCAACAATTCACTTAATTACTAATATTCACAGTAAAAAAATTACAGCCTAATTTGCAAAATGATTTTTTAATATATGGATAATATTTAAAAATGGCCATTCAAAATTAATTCTAAAATTCCCGTTTCTTTGGAGTACCGACTTGTAAGAAATGTCTTATATACTTGAAGTACTGACTATAACCCTATTAGCTTGGTTTAGGGCTAGACCGCGAGACTGGACTCGCGCGAGAGCTGACCCGAGGTATCGTCTCGCAGTCTCGTCTAGCACCCGGTGGTATCATCTCCCGGTCTCGTCTCGCAAATGGAGGTATCTTCTCGCGGTCTCATCTCGCATACCTAGGTATCGTCTGGCAAAATTGCGAGACCTCGAGAAGTCTCGTCTCGTCTCGCGGTCTCGCGTCCATCCCGAGGAAAAATGGTGTGGAAAAATATTTAAAAATAGGACCAGTAGAGATGATGAGAAAAACATGAATATATATGTCGAAAAGTTATGTTTCAAGGTAATAAGTTTCGAGATGTTGCTAAGGGTAAAACATGTAGAATGGAAAAAGAAAGTAAATGAACGAAATTTAGATACAAAATACTTTATTTACATGTAACGAAACAATATATAATAAAAAAATATAAACAATGCGTAAAAAATAAATACATTTAATGTACAGAAAATATTCTGAGACACGACATTCATATGAATAGCTTTGGGTTAATGATATTTCAGTAACTAAGTGATGGATATAAGGATATATGAAATGGCAATTATATTTTCACGAGAAGTAGATGTTCAGACTGCTTATGTACACTTTGGACACTCTTGATCGTCATAGGAAAGCACTTCGAGTAGAATCCTGAATTAAAAAAATATTTAATTTAAATAAAAGATGTATAAGTATTGTCATTGAATCTATAATTTTAGATAACTAGTATCCTTAAATTTACTTCGTAAATATAAGCCCCTGTGGATGAAATAAGAGCTTTGACAGTTATGGTTCATTCAATATACAGTACTGTGAGGTGAAATCAACTCACTGAATTGTTATTTTGTGAAATGGTATGACGTTGAAATGGATATAATTAAGCGCGAGAAAAATATAACTGTTAGTTTAATAATAAACAAATTCGATTCAATAATAATCGCCTTATGAATTACAAAACTGGTGAGTTTTTATTATTATTATTATTTTGTTATTTAACCTGAAGCTACTTTGTTTTTGAAGAAAAAATTGCAGATTATATCCACTATACCATACATGGGCAAACCCTGGACCTCGGGCCGGATATAGACCTCCACGCCTTTTAATCCGGCTCACGGAACATTTCAAACTTTCCATAGAAAACTCACATAAACCATGCAAAATCCCATATAAATCCCATTTATAAGGCCTGCGACTTCCCTAACATCCTAAAGTTTGGCCTGCAACTTTCCAAAGGTTTCCTATTCCTGCACTATACCTTGACGAGTGAAACGTGTATGTTGATCGCAAATATTAATATTGGGAATGAAATTTATATTAAATTACGTCATTTACGCAAATTAAGTCATTTAAGTTTCGCAACTTTATATCTTTTGTCCTGTTTTTAGTCCTTAGAATTTAGCCTCATGTATGGAGTCTTCTGAAATATTTGTTGTATATCTAAATTCTGGGAAGGGGGGGGGAGTGGATACTTTTAGTTTTCGATTTTATAGTATGTGTTTCTTGATCGAGCTTATTATCAATGTAGTTACAATATTTGCATATATACATTATGTATACATTATGTAAACTTGTTTGCATTAATCAACAAAATTTTAGTTAGTTTGTAATGATAGAGTTGACAGTTTTAATATATTAAATAGATTTATTAATAAATATCTTAATATTAATGTATTCTATGTTCTCGTACATGAGGTTTGTCTGAGTTATGCTAGTTTGAAACAATTTCAGGGGCACACGTAAGAAGGGTATATGAAAATTGCGTTTAACTTATTCCCTTCCCTTAAACTCATATTCAATCTGGTCATGGACCTAATCAGGGAAACAACGGCGGATGTTTCCATCTTCTGATCGGAGTTGCACCTACATAGGTCTAGACTTTCCTTCAGGAACCTAGCATTGCATTCAACATAAATGCAGGGAAGCTACTCTAACACAAATTAAAGAGTCTTCAACATTGCGTCTTTGCAAGGATGAAAGCAACAGTGTACATTCAAAAGATGTTTAAAAGGGTATTTGAACACTTTGTCCCAACCATAGAACTTAGTTCCAACGGCAAAGGGGAAAAAAGGCCCACTCAGGATGAATTTTTTTTTTTTTTTCTTTGGAAGAATTCTGCAATTGATCAGTTTACATAATATTCTCAAAAATTTTTTTTTCCAGAGATCTCTCGGTTGTCTAGGAGTTCAGTGTCTTCAAAAGATTGTTTGTCCCTGCATTTATCTCGTGGTAATGTTTTTAAAGCATTTCTTCAAGATAGGATAGTACACATTTCAAAAACTTACCCCCTCAATTGCTTGCATAATATCCCAAAAAAAATATTGCTTTGCTTTCGGAATCTGCTCTCAAACTTAACATCATGTATGATCAACCAAACATTTTAAGAAAATACTCGCAAATGCTGAAATTTTTTCTCTGTAATCTTGATAATTTAAGAAAATTACTCAATTACCTTCTGTTCAATGATAACCATCGATAGGCCCGTGGTATGCCGAGGATTGCATATGCACGTGGGCAGGATCTTGGCTCGCTGTTCCGGGCTCGTTGGTCCTTACCTTAGCTCTGAATCCATGCTCGTCAGCCACATAGTCGACAAGACGCTGGATTCCGTGAGAGTCCGTAAATCCGTAAGAGCCGATCACCTTTTTGCCATCGCTGTGTTCTTTCCGATATTGAACGTTTCCATGGTGGTCCTTTATGTCGTAACCAAATCCATATGGCTGGGGAGGATACTGTAATGCAAATCGAAAGTGAATAAGGCAGCAAAACCTGTCTTTAAACAACAGGCATTATGCGTAACCAATAATACATTTTAAGTCTTGCGGAACTAGTCTGCTATAGCAGTCTGTAACTATCTTCCACCTACAGGATTCGTATACAAGTCTACTCTATTAGAATGATCGGCTTGAAGTTTAGTTAGATATGCAAAATAATGTAGAGAAAAATCTTAGCTATACACGGGACAGCATTTAGGTACACCCTCCAAAAAAAGTATTCGAGAAAGAGAGAAATTTCCTACGTTGGTTTCGTATATTAAAAATTATTTATCACTAGAATATGAATTAGGCTATGTATAAATATGACTTTCCATATTTCTATCAAGTTGTGCGTTTTTCAAAAACTCAATTATTATTCGCAAATCTAAATTAGGAAATTTCTCTCTTGCTCGAATACTTTTTTGGAGGGTGTTCATGCCACGCATAATCTGCAGTCTCCAACGTGCGCGTTTTACTTTTACACAGGGTGTCCCATAACTATTGGTACAAAGTTTATGGGGAGATAGGGTACACAATAAGGAATCAGAATCACATAGCAATGTGGAGTCAAAAACGCCTTTTTCATTTATTTGTTAATAATCACTTTGGGAATAAGTGTTAAAGTGTTCGTCTAATTTCTTAACCACGTTCTACAAACAATGGGCTTGTCTCAAACCTGGACCATCGTGAATCTTCTAGCGGGCCAGCTTGTGTACTTCGATGAGTCATCCAAAGAGGCCTACGGACGTTTCTCATTGGTTGATTTGGCCGTTAAATGACGTATCTAAGAGCTGGAACCAATAAGGGAGCATCCGTAGGCCTTTTTGGATGACTCATCGGAGTGCACAAGCAGGCCCGGTAAAAGACTCACGATTGTCCCGCTCAAACTTATCTAGGGAATGAAATAGAATTTTTAAACTATCAGTTTTAGTCACGCTTTTCCTGTGAAAGATACATTAGTTTTACGAACAATGGCCGAAAAGTTCACTATTATTTCAGCACTAGTTCCCAAGTGATTATTAAAAACTACATGAAGACGACGCTTCCGACCCCACATTGCTACGCGTTTCTTATGCGTTATTATTCGCCCTACCTCCCTTTAAATTTTGTACTAGTAGTTATGGGACGCCCTGTATATCCATGTATGCTGATATTATGTATTCTAGTGAAAAATATTGACTTACATTGGAAAGGCCATAGCTAGGAATTTTTTCGGAAGTGGTTTAATGTTAATTCATGCTCATGTTATATTGCAGGAACGGCATTACCCTAGTAGCACAATTAGTCCAAAAGACGTTTAAAATACGTTTTTTAACGTCAAAAAACGTGTTTCCAACGTAATTTGAACGTTTTTTGAACTGTTTGTGCTACTAGGGTAATAGTCATTCACACAGGCAAACAACTTACGACATCGAAAGTGACCAGTGTTGACGAAATGAATATATTCATGGGCAAGTGCTTTTTATTATGAACTAAAGAAAAAAAAACACCTTCAAGTGTTGCTGTTCTAGGCCGTGGCCTACTCTGTCCTAGTTAGAAATACGGCCCTGGCTATACAGAAAAAAAAAAAGGGAAAATTTTTTTGATGATTCAACAAAAGTTTGTTTAATGTTGTTTTAACGAAAAATTTTGTTCATTCAAGAAAAGTTCCCTGATTCAAGAAAATACTTCGTTTATCCATCGAAAGTTATGCTTATACACCATAATTGTTTGACAAATAGGACCAATCAAACTTTTATTGAAATAACAGTGTTTGGTGACTGAACAATTTTTTTTTTTCCGTGTATTCTAAATATCTGAAATTTAATTCCATTCTCACATTCTTTAACTTTGAATATGTGTCTCATACATTATTATATATACTATTTAGTGGCTACTTTTCAGAAATACCTAAACCAACATAAAATCTTTGAACTTATGTCTGTATTTCGATTTAATTTTTTAATTGTTCGTTATTTACTGTCGCAGTTTTATTATGTAGACTAATTAAATAAAATTTTAAATTATGAGCATACGCTGTTAAACATATAAGACATACAGTTATAATATTCACCAGTCAAAGTACAATATCGCTATTGATAACGATGTTTATAATAATAAGTATGATAATTAACATGCAAAATAAGATGATATGAAAGCAAATATCGATTTATATTTCGAATTTGGCTCTGTTACACAGGTATTAAGCGCTTTCTTACCAAAATTAGGAATAAAGAAGGGATAAAAACAATTAAGAATTTTGTAAGTAACATACGTAAATGTAAAAACAAGCAGTACGAACCGTCGCATGTAGTACAAAGGGTCTACCTTCCTTCAGCTGTGAAAAGTTCCTCCTTTCCCACAGCAGAAATTAAGGGTTTCTCACTACGTCAACTAGCACAAACTGCAAACGGTTCGTACTGCCAATTTTTATATTTATTTATTTTTTAACTATTTCGCACTAGTTTCATGTTTTATGTTGTTATTATTAAGGTAGGGATGTCCTTAAAGATAGATATATTTTATGCTTAAAACAATTGATATTGAGGAAAATATGTATTTCTTCTAATTAATTATGCTTTATAGCCCAGTCTTCTTAATTTAATTACGAGTTTAAAAAGATTGCAGATAAGCATACACTGAAATTTTTATAATTCGGATATATTCTTTATTTTAAACTGACTGAGTAGCCCGTCGTTACCCGGATGCATCTAGGCGCTAGGGCATAATTTGCCGAAAACAATTGCCAACTGCTGTCAATCCGTGGTGCACTGATCTCTTTTGTTTTTCATAAATACACGTATTTTTAATATCTATGCTTTCCCCCCATTTCTAACTAGATATAATTTTGCCGTATAAGGCCATGTTTACTTAAGCATTTTGAGTCAGCTTTAACTTATTACTAAATCCCCTTATATCAGTCATAGTGTAGTGTTTAATACAGGGTGTCCCCAAAACACTGACATAGTCTATTATTCCTTAAATATCGATAATAGACATATATAATAACTTACAAAGCTACGTTAAAAAGATACAGAATTCCATGGTATAGATTAAATCGAAATAAATAAAATAAAATAAAAAACTTTTTATACGGTTCCCGTATAAAAAAATTCTCAGTTAGTAAATGTGCCTCATACATTAATGCGGTACAAAATATGAGCATTTTATCCTAAAAAGTGTCGAAGATATCAAAATAAATATATATTGACTTAAGCCATTTTTCAACGGCTCTCGAAAAAAAAAAAAATAACGTCGGATAATAACGTTTTAGGGATCGTACACAAATTACGAAAGAAAACTGTGATTGCATAAGTACATAATATTTTTGCTATTTGGTATTCTATAGCCCATACCAACTTTATTTAAACATATCTCCGACCCTTTTTATGAGGAAAGGCTAAAACTTTGTCCATCACGTAATTAATGTATGGATCCGATTTTGCTAGCTAGAAAGTTTTTGTCCGGGGCCGTGTAAAAATTTAAATTTGGTATTTATTTAGATTTGATCGCTAGAAAATTTCAATCTATAGCATAAAATTCTGCACATTTCTTACGTAACTTTGTAATTTATTCTATGTATCTATGATCAATATTTAAGAATTAGAAGCGTAGGTCAGTGTTTTGAAGACACCCTGCATATTTGTACTGTAATACCTGCTGCTCCACCAGCGGGATATTTGGAATTTTACATCATGTTTTGGAATGTGCTACAAAATTTAGAAATTATGAAAATCGCGGGAAAAGTGGTTTATTTTTTTATTTTTTATTTATTTTTGGATGTGGATAAAATGCAACCTCTGTGTTAATTCAGGGCATAGCCTATCTCCATTAAAACTAAAATTTTAGGGTTGGACGCGAAACTCGTCGAGGGGTTTTATCTCGTCTTGCAAAATCCCCATATTGTAATGTTAAAAATGCTTGCCTTGTCTCGCAAGAAAGCTGTAAATTTCTATCTCGCCTTGCAAAAAATCGTCTCGCATCCATTCCTACAAAGTTTCGTCCAAATTCGTCCGTGAAAGTGTATAACAAACAAACAAACAAAAAAAAACTTTTACATTTATAATATTAATAGGATAGGATTGCCTAGTTTAAAATATTATTTTGATAACGCACACACACACACACACACACAAATGTGTATTGAAATCAAAATCTATGATTTCACATGAATGCAAATACCACCTTCGGTTCGATGTATTTATATTCGCCACCGTATCCATGGAGATCTCCTCCGTATCCTGGATATTCTATCGCTAGAGCAGTTAAAATAGCTTGTAAAAAATAACCAAGAACCTGAAAAGAGAACGATAAATATAGAAGAAAATAAACGATGTCTCGAATAAGAATTTCATAGTTAAAAATAAACTAAAAAATTTCGTGAAACGCCACCAGATATACGATAATTTCAGATGCGTTCCAACCATAAAAATTTTTGTTTTCAGTTAAACCCTACTTTAAAATTGGTCGCTATAATGTTTGCTGGCATTTTAATTATTTTCCCTTCCTGGCACTAATATTTCCATACCATTCTTGCCAATTTTATTGAATTTTTCAGGAGAATCGAAGGATTTGAAAATTTTCCTCAGTCTCGTGGTTTTAAATTAAAATTTCCTGTATTTCCAACATTTTGAAGGTAACATATATGACCGAAAAATTCATTTTTCTATAGTTCTGAAAAATCACAGCCAATGATATATTTGGCTCAAAGTTTGACTGAAGAGATTTGCACTTTTATTAATAAATAACTGCAAGGGACCTTTGGACATCTCAAAATAAGGTATCACATCCTTTACTTGGAATGTTTATCGACTTTTTATGATTTAAAAATATTAAATTCATTTTTGCATAGAAAAAAAATTAAAACCGACAACTTTTTGGTGAGTTTAGAAGACCTTTTTAAAAGTTTAAAGTCTCCTGGTTTTACTTTAACCCTTTATAATGCGAGTTTATGTGCAGAGAGTCGAGAGTACTTGGGATTTTTCTGGCCCATTTTTTAGGATTACTTCATATATTTTCCCTCTACTGTACTATCCCACGTGAAAATTGGAGAACCAAGTATTAAACAAACATAGAAATTTTGCAGGAGAATACATTAATTATTTACAAAATCAAAGTCAGAGAACTACCTGCTGCTTGCACACGGAATTAAACGCAAAAATATATAATTAAAAGCGATGATTCTTACGCTCAATTTTCGAGTCATTATTCGAGCTTTCTTTAAAATTACGAATGAAAGAAAAGTTCACAAGCCAAACATAATTTAGAATCTAGATGTATGGAAAAAATATGCATCCAATATAACTGAAAGAAAATCAGAAAATTCACTAATGATAATTGATTTTTTTATTTAATAGACCGTAGGTGGTAAGTATACTTACCACGGCTTTATAAAGATTTAACATACGTTTGGAGATATGTTGCTATCCACCTAATTATAGCAAAAATATTTGTAATCATGGATACTTTTAAATATTTCCATTTATTATAATTTATACTATCAAATAAGAGCTACCTGAGCCTTTTCACTGAACATACTAATTTGAAATAATACTTATTTAAACATTGTTTTATACTTCTGTCTGACGTACCGGTCTGCAGAAAAACTTCTTCTACAGGTCAGCAGGTATAAAAGCTGGGATACACTGCAGTAGTCCCAGCCGGTATCAAGTTCCGATTCATCTTGTTACTTCTCTTTTGCCCTGAATTATCAATAGACTACTTCGATTATGGAGTTCATGAATTATAACTTTCACCCAGGAAGATTTATTTCAATGAGAATTTTACAAATCTAAACCTCATCATCTCGAAATCTTCCTCGTTCAAGAATTCTAGAAGTTCATTAGTTAAAAAAAAAAAAAAATCGTATTTAGAATATTGATTTCGAAAAAAAGTTCTATTTTCAAAGTCATATGTATTTACACCTATCAATAAATTATATTCGATTTGAAAAATCAAGAATCAATATTTGATATAAAATTGTATGTGTATTACAGTAATTTAACGAATAATGTTTGAAATAAACTATTAATTTATTTCAAAACATAAATTTTAGCAATTTTTTATCACCAAAAATCATAGAAGAATTCACTATGATGAACTTCCTTAAATTTTCTGCTTTAGCACCAGTAAAAGTAAATAAAAAAAATAAATGTGGACAAGTAACTAGGTGGAATTGTGTGACTCGATATTTAAATAAAACCTAACACGACCGCAATCATTAAAAAGAAAAAGATACGGTAAACTACAAAGTTTTGACAACATTTTGACTATGGCTTTGCTGTACTATCTGAAATTCCCTGTCACTTGCTCCAAAGTATATATCGAATATAAAACTCCGCAAGTTCATTTTAAATCCGTCTTAAACGTGCAAAAATATTACAGCTAATAAAATATACTGAAGTTTTTTAAAGAATTATCGAAGTGTAAAATAAAAGCTAATCTACGACAATTAATCAGTGATTTGTTTGTATTCCCAATAAAATAATATTTGTACCAGTCATATTAGTTTTATAAGGTTTTTATTGTTTCTGCATGCATGGGCGTCCATACTTATGGGAAGGGAAGGGGGGGATGCTTTTCCTCCTAACTCCCAGAGAAAAAATATATTACTGTAATGATTAGTATAATTATAATACAACATTATATTGGTATAACGTAGAAATAATACAACACTAAAATGTAGTATCTTTTTGGTGCAGGACCCCTGACTTGTCCCCCCCCCCCCAACCTTCTCTGCAATCATATGGACGATGTCTGCATGCGATGGTTAATTCTGAATTACAGAATTATATGGTACTGGTTTAGATCAACTACTGCCTGAGAGGAGGTGAATACGGGCTATAGGGACAGATTTTCATGGTAATCATTAGTAAATGTATGTTGTGTGTGACACAGAGGGCGCAAGTTGGTTGGCGATAGGCCGAACGAAGTTATGTTACGGTACTCTTTTGCATTTTGTGAATAAATTAAGCTGAATGAAGAGGAAAAAAAGAATTTATTTATTTTAAAATAAATTTTTCTCGTAAAAAAATGTATTTTTTAAGAAATGTTTTTTAGATATGAAAATTTTTCTTTCTAAGTACATTATTATCTATGATTTGATAAGTAATAAATGTTAAAAAAAAAGTTTCTTCACGATCAGTAGTTAAGAAACAGTAAATAAACACTGTGTTACTATTATTATTACATCTACTATTTAATAGGTGCATACCTTTTAAATTAGCTTGGTTAAAGAAGTTGTTTTTATACTGAAGACTTTTCTTTAAGTTGCAGGTTATATACTTAAGCTTAAAGCCCCCCCCCCCAAAAAAAAAAAAAAAAAAAAAAACCAGACAATTAAAAATGTGTTTTGTTTCTCCAGCGTTTTCTGAGTTGAAGAATTCCCTTTTCATACTGACAGATTCTTTAAATTTAAAGAATTACAACTATAAAGGTTTTTCTAAAAGAATTAAATATTTTAAATTCCTTATTTAAAGAATCTTAATTGATGTGCTATGCTCTAAAATTTTTAGACTAAACATTTCTAAACAAAAATTACATCAAACTATTTTTCTCAAACTCTGCTGATTCAAAATGAATAATATAATATTACTTTTCATTTTATATTTGCTGAAATTTTGTTAACTCTTTTGATACAATGCAAAATTTACTATCAAATAGCTTTTTTGTGTGTTAAGGATTAAAAATAAGGCTCCAGAGTAACATGACAAGATCAGTTACGCCACTAAAAGTTATATCTTGATTTAAATCGCACACTAGATAAAAATAATGTCAAAAACTTTTAAAAATCTCTCTCTCTGATTTAGATGTAGAGAAAAAAGTTCCTATAAAAATATTAATACTGCTAACTTAGTTATAATATTTTGTACATAGGAACAATTTTAAAAAATTATTTACTCTAGTATCTAAAACACCGAAAAAATATTTGGTTTTTTAAATCTTAAAATAAAATAAAGTACTGCTGAAAGTGAAATCTTGAGACAAATTTGAGTTTTATTCCATTTTTTTTTTTCACGAATAATCCAGAAATAAAATATTGAATGATATATTTAAAAATTCGCTTACTTGAATAAACCTCATGATGTTTGTCTGAGTGGAAGATTAAACTTCTTTCACTATCCACTATGTTTACACTGCACTTAGGTCTTCGGATATTGGTTGAAAACTCTTTATTATTCGCTCATGGTGCTCATCGTTTATATAGAGAAGGATAGCGTGCTCACCGATGTGGAGAAAGTGTAAAATTTTTAGGTCAGTGGTCTACCGTTAGAGGGCGGAGTTAAATCGCTTTCAGTCTTTTTTAATTTGGGTGTTCGTTAAGCTTGTTGGGAGCTATTGTTTTATGGGTGAAGACAGTGTTCTAAAGATTTATTTTTCCGCGTTTCTAAATAAGGTATGTGGATATTTATGGACTGCATGTTTATTTGATGGTTAGGAAGAGAGAAGATTTTTATCACGTTTTTCTAAAATGCGAAATGGAAACTAAATAAATTTATGTGCGTATGAAGGATACTTGGATGAAAACATATTTTAGGTATCATTCGAGCGGAATTTGATTATGTTGACAGTGTTTATTACATGCATGAAGATAGTTTACTGATAACAGATTTTTGGGAAGTTTTGGAGAAAAAGGTCGCAAATCAGGCACGTAGCCAGAAAAATAATTCCGGACGAGCTCAAAAGGTGAAAAAAAAATTCTCACACAGATATGAGATTCTTAACATCCAGTTAATACAATTAAAAATTTCGGGAGGGGCCCTGGCCCCTAGGACCACCCCCTAACTAGGCCCCTGATGTAAACTGAAGGTTTGCTGCAGACAGCCCCATCCTACTGGAGTTTGGAGTTACATGTACTGTCTTGCAATTAATTAAAAAATATATATTTTATTTGAAAAGAAAATGATGTAATATCTATAATCGTTAGTTCTTATGTTTCTCAAGAGATAAAGCTGCCTGCCTCGTTAGTTTGTATTGAATCCCTAACCGTTAGGGATGGACGCGAGACGAAAAATAGGAGTCTCGCGTCTCGCAAAATAGCCTAAAAGCTTTCTCTCGTCTCGCAAAAATCCCTATATCGTAATGTTAAAAATGTGTGTCTCGTCTCGCAAAAAAGCTGTAAATCTCTGTCTCGTCTCGCAAAAAGTCGTCTCGCGTCCATTCCTACTAACCGTTAATTACAGTTTTCCCAAACTTGAATAGTCGGTGCTACCTTGCCTTTAAAGCAAACACTTCAAAACGTCATAAAATGTGGTACATTTTTTATTTGTTGTCCTTTACTTGATTTATGTGCAAAAATATTTATCAGTATACAATTTAAATCTTTTTTACTGTATACTATTATGAGCGATGGATTTAAAAGATCAATATTTGGTTCTAATTAGCGTTTATTCGTAGACTAAGGGGATGTCCAGACCCTCTACCTCCCCTCCCCCATATACATCCGTGGTCACCACTCGTGTCATTATGGATTTTCTAATTTGCGTGCCACTTGTTACAGCTTGTATATTGGTCGAAAATTTCTGCTGTTATAGCAGATTTTACACACAAACATCACAAAAGACTTAACTCTAAAACTTCAATAATTCTGGACGGCGAGGCATCCTAATAAGAATAAGCGAATTAGTAAAGAGAGAAAGTAAAGTACTACTGCTGATGTTTTTAAACACATTGCCAAAGCTACAGCGCTGGCTACCGCTTAATAATTTCAGGAAGGAAAACGTACAATATGAATACATTTTGTGTGTTAAGATTGAATAAGGCTTTTATAAAAATGGTAATTAAGGTTGTTACATTATTAAGATAGGAGGGGGAGGGTATCAGGTCTTGTGACATAGTGAAAGAGGAGGAGTCAAAATGTGCCGGAAAAAGTGTTACGTAATTTATTTTAATTAAAAGTCCCCAAAGTCGAAAAAAATATAAAAGAAGCAAAGCAAGTGCTGTGAATAGCAACCACACTGCGCAGATTATATTTGGATTAAGTCAAACTGCAGAAATTATATCTATCGTTTAAAGCAGGTATGGACAACCTTTGGAAAGTTGGCCAAATATTAGGATGTTAGTGAAGTCGCGGGCCAAACTTCGAATGTTATCGAAATCGCGGGCCGTATAATTTTGGTTTATATGGAATTTTGAGTGGTTTATATGGGTTTTGATACGTTCTGCTGGCCGGATGAAAATTCGGGGTGGGCCACATCCGGCCTGTGGGCCGGCGGTTACCCATTGTGGTTTAGAGAAATGCTTGTAGGAATGACTTATTAAAATCTTTCTCTCTCTCTCTCTCTCTCTCTCTCTCTCTCTCTATATATATATATATATATATATATATATATATATATAGCTTATCAATACACAACATTTAAAGAAAACTATTGGAATTTCTGATAGATTTGCCTCAAGTTAAAGACTAGAGTAGAAGTTCAAGTTGGAGTTTTTATTTTTCCAAAGACAGAACCTGCGTCTCTGTTAGGAAGAAAAAATGAAATGAACTGGCAGTCGCGTGCTTAGGGTTTTAGCTGACCCGGGAAAAACACATTTAGTTGTCTTTTTAGAAACTCTTACTGTGAATCTTAAGCAATCCCCACCCCCTCCAGACACACAAAATTTGCTTCTACTAATGACTTTAATATTTTTAATACACGAGATTTTTAAAATGTAAAAGCTGCATTTTAGCGTCTTTACAATGTTGCAATGTAACGTTTTTACAATGTTGTCTCTGTTTGAACCTGCTGCATGTAAGGGCATTTTTGAAAATGAAATTATATACAGCTTTTATCAAAAACGGGATCTATTTCAGAATTTTGAACTAAGTAGAATAATTTAATTTAAGTAACTATATTTGACTAAATTACTAAAATTACATTATTTAACGAAATTGATTTTGCTGTTGAAACAGAATGGGGTGTCTGTATAGTTAGTTATGTTTAGTTGCAGCTTTTTTTTTTTTTTTTTTTTTTTTTTTTTTAACAGTATCCTTCATATGCATGAATCTGATATCTGATCCCTCTGTGGAATGTATTATCATCTTTTCTACTTTGCAAGTTAACATTGAACTCTTTTTGCTCTAGAGATTTACCCTCACGAAATTAGCGAAGAGTACTTCTTGTAGCATAAAATTGAACTAAAGTGAAACCATTTACATACATATCTAAAAAAAAAAAAAAAAAAATTCTTCTTGATTCTTTGCATCAATAATTAGTTTTCAAAGCATGCTTAATGTTTATGTTCAAATTTTATATTAAATGATGGACCATCTAATAGACAGCTTATTCAATTATTCACAAAAATATTTAAAAAAATTAATCTAAAGGTAAAGTATACTACTTTTAAATATCAAACAATCGATTAAAAATATAGGGATAGAAGATTTTCAACAGAAAGTTTAGATCTTTATATACTTGCTAAATTTAGATTCAAGAAAAGAAAAATATATGTTTTGCTCAGAGAGTAGAGCGCGGGTAAAATTGTAAAGCTTTTTTATTTTGCATCACTAAATCTATAGTAATGTATTGTTTTTCATGTTAAAAAACAGCATTTATCTAAGGGGGAAGTATTTAAAGCGTTGAAAAGTGTACCCTTCTTCCCTATGTTCTGATAAAATAAGAAAAGTGAGAATTATTCTGAGACATATATCGAAGAAATTTCCCTTGTGTATTTTGAAAAGGCTTAAATCAATGAGGATTATCTTTCAAAAAACTCCATGAATGCGGGATTAGAAGCCAAATATTTTCCAAATATATATATAGAGAGAGATAGATAATTTCGCTAGAAATATAAACAATACATAACACATTGATTATACGCTTTCCAACACAATCACTTCTCAATAAGTTCCCAAGGAGTATTTTCTAAATGAGCATCCACTGAGATATTTCTTTAAATGTAATTTTTTGTGAACGCATTTGTTTCAATTTAGTCTAAGCTAAAAATAGATTTCTTTAAAATTGTACAAATAAACACTGATTTTTATTTAAGAATGGTTAAAGAAATTTCTTCAAATACAAGCGTTTGTTATATTTTCCGTTATTTTTCTACTTTCCTGCAGAGGCGAAATCCATACTTAATTGAGAAAACCTTTTCGTTTTTTTCCCGATTAATTCACAAATTACACAAGAATCAGTCATAGAAAACATTTCCCGATTGGATACGCATGCTTGCGTAACATTAGTTAACTGAGATAAGGTATCCAAAAATATTAAAATAATTTGAATTTGTTTAATTCTTTAAGAACCATGGGCCAAATGTTCGGTAACTTCAAAAATCATTTTACAAATGATCGAATACGAATAATTTATAAACTATATTTTCCCCAAATTATTGCAGCATCAGAATCTTAATATTGGCTAAAAAAAATCAAAGCATTGTTTAATAATGTCATTTTTATGTATGCATTAAAAATTTCCACACTGTACTTATGATTCGTAAAATATTAAAACCTATCTTCTATCTATATTGAATAGTTTTCAGATAGATACAATTTAATAAGCTTTTATTTAACTTTTACAATTAATGCTGTTACTTAAAAAACGATAGGCGCCACAGAACTTGGAAATCTTTAGAAAAGTAGTAATGATATTAAATACACGAAAAAATTATTAGTACTTCTTCCCAATGCACTATGCACTTACATAAACAGCAAACCTGTATGTATCGTGGAACTTAGAAAAAATTTCTTAAGCATAAAAAACGTCTTCAAAAATGGGCTATAGTGGTATCAATTTACGGTATTATTACAAAATTCCGTATGTTTTCCTTGATAGTTTCGTAAGTCTTATAAGTTCCCTGTTTGTAACAGTGCATATTACAGTTTGTAAAGAGATATTGTAAATATTTTAGAGTTTAAGCAAAATCAGAATTTTTAAAAAATCTGTTCAAAAGTTACATGATTTTTTAAAAGAACAATTTTAAATGCCATACAAAAGAGCTTTTATTTTGAAGAACTTTCGAGACTAGCGTAATGTTCAATACATGATTCACTTCATTAGAGAAAGAAATAAGAAAACACATTGACCACACAAATAAGCAATCTTCAACATTTTCTCAACAATATGCTTGAGGGAATATTAATGTTAATTAGCCTTAAAAACCCAGTTTCTTTGTCATTACATTACATTAGATGTTTATATAAGAAAATATTACAAAGAAGTGCTTTAGAGGAAAGACAATTAATAGCCGGAAGTGAGTATTTCATTTTTATAGGATGTTAGACTACATTTATTCTGTAAAGGTCGTACGGTAGTTGGATTATTTATTAGAGACTTTTTGGTAGAGAATATTATATATTTCGCACAATGCTATACTGAATTATAAAACAGTTTTTTCTTTACTACTGTAAAAATTGCATGGTTAGGGCGTTTTGGTTTACACCAGATGATACAGAACTATTCAAATAATGTTTTCTTTGCTCTATAAAAATTGCATGGTTGAGATAAATACAAAATTGGTCTGAGATAAATAAGATATTTTAGAGAACAATGGTGAACACAATAAGGATATTGTTGAGATAATATAATAATGGAGATAAGGATAGCATTACTGAGTTACAAAATAAACGGAGGACAAAAAATAGCGTATTAATTATTTTCGAAATGAATTATTTTATTCTGAATATTTTAAGGAATTAAGAAAACAGTTACGTCTCAACTTTTCACAATAAATGTTTTTTGATAAAACTATCTCATTTCGCTTTTGTATAGTGATAATATTAATTTTTATATAAATAATTGAATTTTACTAAAATATTTTATAGTGAACTATTGTATGGAAAATTAAAGTATAATAAAATAAATGTCCATGTATTTTTGCAAGCATTTACCTTACTTCCGTTCTACACTTCATTTCACATCTGAAGTTTCAGGAATCTGTTTTGTATTAGCACTAGAAAGAGAGAGAGAGAGAGAGAGATAATACTGATGAAAGTACTTGTGCTTTTCCTTGCCGTGGTTTACTTTATATATATATATAATCCTGAATGAAATATGTAATCCCAGATATAATTTTTCCAGTGTCCGCATACCTCTGATATATTTTAAAAATGAAATTCTGTAAGTTTATGGATATTTTAATAGAAACATTTTTAATTTAGCTCCCCTAATCACCACATATTTCATAAATGTAAAAATGAAGTTATTAAATTGAAGAAATACAGAGTTGTTTGTGTCGTTAAGGTAACGCTACGCTTGGGCGATTTGCCTAGGATTGGGAGGATGGCTTTGTCGGAGAACTTTCTAAGGGATTCTAACGTGTATTCACGTTATATTTGGAGACCGACCAAAATTCCAGACTGTTGGAACGACAGCCGCACGATGGGATCCAAACCCGGGACCTTCAAATTTCAGTCGTCTGCCATTTTTAGTGACTTATCCACTAGGCCATGGTTAGGCAACGAAATAATGAGAGGGAATTTGCTTTCTTTAGAATATCTATCCAAAATGATTTTAATGTTATATTGCACTATTAATACTTATATAATTGCTTTTAAGCGAGATAATGTTCCATAAATAGTATAATCAAGTATAGAAAACACTTAAAATATATATATATATACTCGGAGGTAATACTGTAAGTTAATTTTCTCTCGCAATATTTAACCCTTTAACGCGCAGTGTTCCCGCTCTGGGAACACCAAACTCTGACGTTTTGATTGTTGATAGTCACGAAGAATAGATTTGATTTCTATAAAAATAGTTGCGGGTGACATAGCTCCACGAGAATCCTTTACTTTTTTTAGCACGTCATTTCCCGTAAAAAAATTGTCACGATTATTTTTAACAGCACTGACATCTGCTGAAAAATGAAAGAATGCGAGGACAGCTGGATAGATTGCCCAATGCTGGAAAAAGGACAGCCGTTGCCATCGCTCAACTTAACTACCAGCAAGATGGCGGACGATCGAAACGTTCATCGCGTGCCACAGATCTAGATACCCCTTTTTCAGCATTGGGAAAGGGTTGCGCCTCAAAGGGTTAAGCGAGATAATGTTCGATAAATAGTATAATCGAGTATAGAAAACTCTTTAAAATATATATATATATACTCGGAGGTAGTACTGTAATTTTCTCTTGCAATATTTAAGCAAGATAGAGATAATATTAATTATTTACTCCCCCCCCCCAATTATTTGGGAACGCTTATACTTAATGCAACAGGGAGCAAATTAAAAAAAATATATATTACTTTATGAATAGATACACATTTTCTCAAGATAAAACTAATTTATTTCTCTGTCGTTGATATTTCTCTGCTGAAAGGCTAATTGTGTCCCGCAGTATTCTAGTCGCTAAGCTCAGTTCCATAAGAAGAAGTGAACACACGGAAAGTGAAGCAGCGCCGCAGTTGGTCAGCGATTGGGAGGATGGAAACCTCTCTCGGCGGGACTGCTCTAGAATCGTGTACGCTTATGGAAGCTTGAGCACGAAAAATCTGTTCGTGGCAACAATGTCCTTCATGTTCAAACGATACATCTGGAGGTGTCGATTCGGATGCTAGGTGTCTCATCTCAAATTGGTTCAAAATTAGGAGACCTCGAGGTAAGTCGTTCTTCTTCCCTTTGGGGCTCTTTAAAATGGAAGTCGCTCCTTTTCGCCCATCGCCGTCCTATTTGGAGAACCTATATGGAGGGCACAAGACATTAGAAACAAAAACATCAACATTAAGGCAAATTGTTATATAATATTATGTTGTAAAATAATTATTTAAAAAATGAAAATAGTTTTATAAATAGCGTTCATTTCACAAGAATGAAAACTCTATGAAAAATTGGGAAAGTTTAGGTTTTCACATTTTAAAAGTAAATAATCTTTATTCCCTGTACATTTCTGCATACTCATGCATAACTTCGAGCCAATTGGTTTAACACTGTCGAGAGGCTTTCTTCCTTTGGAGTTGGAAGTAGGGGAAAAATCACCAAAAGTCAGAAAACGCTTACATTTCCAGACTTTTAAAGCAGTTTAAATATTTTATAAATTTTTTGCATATCTGTGAACGATGTTAAAATTCTCTTACGATGGCATGAACGCTTTAAAAGTTAAAAATTGCGAAAGATCGATGGAACTAAAGAAAAAACACTGTAAAAGATACCTGTAATTTTACCACACATATTGCTGTATAATAATACAGCCTAAGGGCTGTAGTAGGGAATACAGTACTATATGTTGTAAATCCACTCTCGAAATGACGTAATGACTTTGATAAGCTAATCACGAAGAACTTTGTACAACAAATTGATACAGTCTTTACATCACAACGTGTTGACGTTACGATAACCCGCACTTTGTGCTGTAATCTAAGTAAATATTTTTTGCAGTGTATAGACGTTTTCGACCCCACATTTCTATGTGATTCTGAATCGTTTTGGTTCCCTTTGCTACCCTTTAAATTTCTGCCATATAGTTTTGAATCACCATGTATAATTTAAAGTTAATTATTTTCGGAGTAAAACAAAATATCTTTATACAGTAAACAGCGGTTATAACGTACTCACGGGACCTAAAAAAGTAGTACGTTATAAGCAATACCTGCAGTAAGATTTAATATTACACAAAAAAAAGAAAGTGAGCTCATAATTTCACTGTAATGTGTGTTTTAAACAGGTCTGATTTTTTAAAATTTAAAATATAAATAAAAAACAGAGAAAAATTTTTATTACTAACAATTTTTATTCAGATAAATAATCTGTAATTTTCTTTTGTTTTAAAAGAGCAGATACTTTTTTTAAAGATACCGTTTTGGATATCCATAATAGCCTTTTGTAGAGTCTCTGCATCATCACTTCGGCATTCAAAATATCGCAATAATGTTTTTGCAGCATGTAATGCGTCGTGTATGCTTGGTATAGGCTCCTCTGTTTCTTCTTCACTATCATCAGAATCATTATAGTAGGGCTTTTCAGAAGGCATTTGCATCGATGAATGGCAAAGAGAAAACATAATCTTGTTCTTAGCCTCCTTGCTCAGCAGGGGGAAAAGATAAAAGATCGCTCCCTTCATTCATACACAATTCATCTCGCTAGAGATTCTGAAAACTGACAACGAATGTTTTTTAACGTACTGACATTTCCGAGAAAAGGAAATAAAATGCTTAAGAAAAGCAAAATTTTATTTTTGGCTTTGGTATAAAATGTACGTTATAGCCGAAGTACGTACTTTTGTTAAGTACGTTTTAACCGAAGTTAAACATTATAAATATAGGACTTCAATCGGGACCTAGATTTTAGGTACGTTTATAACCGATAGTTCGTTATATCCCAGGTCCGTTATAACCGGTGTGCACTGTATCTCATTTATCAAATAAAACAAAATTTTGCATAAAATGGTTTGAACTGATGAAAATCTTTTGAAAACACTCATTTCTGAAGTACAGGATCTACTTCAGAAATGAGTGTTTCCAAAAGATTTTCACTAACTTTTTTTGAACGACTCTGCATCAATAAGCACACGCATACACATGTTGATAATGAAACAGCTAGTTTAAAAATGGTACTGTAAAAGTTTCGGCGATGATTGTAACCGTTTAACGTGAGGTATCCTCGCCGAGAGGACTCAAAATTCTGGCGTTTTGACTGTTGTCGGTCACGAAGAATAAATTTGATTTCTATAAAAATACCTGAGGGTGACAAAGTTACACGAGAATCCTTTACTTTGTGGATTATTTGCGAAGTTGTCAGAATTATTTTTAACAGCATTGGCATCTACTGAAAACTGGTAGAATACGATGGAAATAATACATTGATGTTGAAGAACAACTGGATAAACTGCCTTGTGCTAAAGAAAAGGGTAGCCGTTGCCATCACTCGATTTAACTTCCAGCAAGATGGCGGTAGATCGAATGGATCGAATGAACGATTCGATCAACCGCCATCAGTGGCGCACAAAAGGAAGGGGTCCAAGGGGTCCGGACCCTTCCTTGGAGTTGTCAAATTTTCCACGTTAAATCGCCATGCAATTTTTAACATTTAAATATGTTAGAAGACATCAAATTCTTGTTTTCAGCAGTTAAGATAGATAAATTAAAATACAGTAAAAGGGGGGTTACGATAAAAATATAAAAAATCCGCATTTTTTCAGATGGTTGGTATCACAGATTTATGGGTTGGACCCCCTCCAAAGAAAAATCCTGTGTGCGCCACTGACCGCCATCTTGCTGGCAGTTAAATCGAGCGATGACAACGGCTGCCCGTTTCCAGCATTGGGAAATGGTTGCACTTAAAAGGGTAAAATAGCTAAAACACAAAATGTTGATTACTACCAAAACTATTGGTTATGTATCGAAGAGTATTGCATACACGTCATGAACGATTTGCACATGCTCGTAGCAGGCCACCCTGTTTAAGTTCATTCATTCAGCAGCGGTAGTAAAAAATAAAAATTATCGTGCATTGTGACATAACATGGCACAAAAATGAAAGTTGTGCGTGACATTTCTTTCTACTACGGAGACTTCAACACCGTGTCACGGTCGTGTGAATACTGAATGGACATCTTTTCACTTTCACTGCGAATGGTTGCAAAACAAATGGAATATTATCGGATCAAGAGGCTTATTGCATCCAGTTAGTTAGTGCTTTAATTGGGTGATGTTAGTTATTGGATGCTTTTTTTTATTGTGTGAAGCATGTAAAGTGTATGCTTTGGGTGTTTTAACCCTTTGAGGCGCAACCCTTTCCCAATGCTGAAAAAAGGGCAGCCGTTGCCATCGCCAGACTTAACTACCAGCAAGATGGCGGACGATCGAAACGTTCATCGCTTGCCACAGATCTAGAGACCCTTTTTTGACGCAGCTGGTTGTGCCGCACAGCCAGCTGTGTCAAAAGAGGGTCTCTAGATCTGTGGCACGCGATGAACGTTTCGATCGTCCGCCATCTTGCTGGTAGTTAAGTCGGCCGATGGCAACGGCCGCCCTTTCTTCAGCATTGGGCAATCTATCCAGCTGTTCTCGCATTCTTCCATTTTTCAACAGATGTCAGTGCTGTTAAAAATAATCGTGACCATTTATTTACGGGAAATGACGTGTTAAACAGTAAAGGATTCTCGTGGTGCTATGTCACCCGCAACTATTTTTATAGAAATCAAATCTATTCTTCGTGACTGGCAACAGTCAAAACGTCAGAGTTTGGTGTTCCCAGAGCGGGAACACTGCGCGTTAAAGGGTTAATAAATTATTTTTCAACTGAACCATTCAAACTCTTAATCCTATTCTTGGCATAATTTCATACGTTGTTGAACTTTCCAAAAATCTGCAGTAGTTATAAGCATAGCAGTGTCCCTTATGTGATACGCTCAATAAAACTGAATCTAACGAATCGACGTTTTTATAATTATTATTTCAGTCACCAATGAACACATACAAATTATAATTAATCAACATTTCCGAAAAAAAAAATCTTACCCAGTATAGAGTTTAATGCTGCCGTGTTTTGAAAATAGTTTGAGAGAGTATAGTAGCAGGAAAAAATAGTTAAACAATTGAAAAAATTCTTGATGTAATGCTTTAAAAGTTTTTGATCTATTCTTTCTCTGGATTCGTTGAATTATCCATCACATTTCAGTACTGACCTGATAGAAAGTGTTTCAACTGACAGTAAAAAAATTTATTTTAAATCTCTTATAACATATGGCATTTTTTATTCACATATTCTTTTTAGTAAAATAAAGTTATCCGGAATAATTCTTATATTTTCCTCTCCCCCCCCCCCTCATTGAGGTGTTGTGCTTTATCACATCACTTCAGCAAATAAAATGTTGAATATACACTAAATAATTACATACACTGAAAGAAATACCTGTAATTTTATCACACATATTGCTGTAAAATAACACAGTACAAGTGCTGTGCTGTAGCTTTGGAATACAGCACTGTGTGTTGAAAATCCACTCACGAAATGACGTAATGACTTTGATAAGCCAATCACAAAGAACCATGTACAACAAATTGCTACAGTCTTTACATCACAACGTGTTGACGTTACGATAACGCACACTTTGTGATGTAATCTAAGTAAATATTTTTTGCAGTGTATAATTTTAAAATGTTAAAGTAATTAAACATTTTAACTCCCTTATATTTTCCAGTTTGTAATTGATAAAACATATTTTCGACACATAAATTTAATTGCATTAATAATTTATTTAACATCTTCAAGTACCATTTTTTAATTTGTTTAATAGTTCTACTTATAGTAACTTAGTAAGTTCTTTAATAGTTAACTTAAGTCTTTAGTCAGTTATCACAGAAAAAAGCTTAACATTTTTTTTTTCTTTATTCATTTGGGAATTTTCATAATGTGGATCACTCTCATAGACTGTACTGAGTTGAAATTATTTTGCGTGTTTAAGGTAAAAGAACTATTCTATGTGCATATCATTTGGATAGATACCCTGGCATAGATCAAATCCAAATATGCAAATATGTTGCATATTTACGGTTGAGTACTCACATATAGACGAATCGAAATCATTAACGCTTCTCAATTTTGTTTAAATTGTTGATGAAAATATAACAAACCTGTAAAGTTCTTAGGAAAATAGATTAATAATATGAAGTCCCTTAACTTGATTTATGTATCTTTTACGTATTAGAAATTTGTGTATGGTCATGACAGAAATAACTCAAAAAATATCTGTTACAATTTCACATGTAGGTGTAAGTTTTGACAAGTTATTAGTACAGTAAAATCTCAATTATCCGAGATAATTTGGACTGCCTCAAATCCTGTCTCTGGAACTTCAAATATCGGAAATCTTGGTTAGTAGAAACTGTGTTTAGAAAACTCGCCGTGCTTACTAATTTAACATCTTTCAAATTGAAAAACAATAGAATGTTTTTAAATGTTAAAAATTAAACATATACGAAGTTATGTTTCACAGCTCAATAAATTTAAAAATAAAATCAACTACTTAATATAAATACTAAAAATAAAATTAAATATTAAAAGATGCATTTTCAAAAATAACACAAATCTCAAGAAAATATAGTATCTTATAAATTTAATCTACATTGATTTGTTAAATTTAAATTATTTTTTAAGAATGTTACATTTTGTTTCAAAAGTCCAGAACTTCTATCAGTGGCTGGCCTCACATGGCACAGTGGTTATGTCACTGAAAATGGTAGACGACCGAAGTGTGAAGGTCCTGGGTTCGGGTCCCTTTGCGCGGCTGTCGATCAAATGGTCTGGGGTTTTGGTAGGTTTTCTCCAGATGTTACGTGAATATGCGTTGGAACCCCTTAGAAAGTCCTCCTACTAAGGTACCCCATCTTTGGCAGATCGCCCTAGCGTAGCGTTGCCATAATCACACAATCAAATATCTATCAGTGGCTGCCCGATCACATCAATTTCTGTTCGTCAGAGGATCTATCGCGTTAATATCGTTTCTTTGCTCCAATATTTTAGGGCATCTTTTAATGCTTGAAAAATTTCAGTATGACTTACAGTTTTTGAAAACTGCAGATCACTGGTTCTCTCTGTCACCCTCTTCGATGATCCCCTCTTCGGCCCTGTCCGGCCATCGTTGATCCCCTCTTCGATGAGGAATCAACGGCTACTTTATAGTTTAGATACAATAAAACTTCTAAGAAACCACTGATCTCCATATTTAACAGTACTATGTATATTATATGTAACAATATATATATATATTTACAAAAACTATTCAAGTGTTTCTCCTTTGTTGAAAGTGAATTTCGAAATCAATCTATTCTTTACTTTCGCGTAAAATCGCGTTTATCAGGGCTCAGTCAGAAAGTGAGAAAAAGAAATCGGATTTCGTTCTTGATTCGGTTAACAGAGACCTCGGTTAATAGAAGATCGGGTAATCAAAGTTCTACTTTACTTCAGCTTTTACTATAGATTATGGAAAATTGTTAAGTTCATAACTATCTTTTAAGAAAAAAAATTAGGTGGGAGTTTATAAAACTAACAGACGAAAACAATTTAAAGAAATTTCGAATGTTTTCAAATAACACTGCAAAAATATTGGGTTGGTGCATAATTATCAGACGTTTCTTTGACATGATATATTTGAATAAAAATTTACAATATTTTTAATTAATTACTTTTTTAATTCATGTATATTCTCTTATGTTAATTATTTTTTCATTAAATTAAATTATTTAATTAATTAATAAATTAAATAAAAATTTACAAACGCATTATAACTATGCACCAACCCAATATTTAGATATACATGCACTCTGCATTTGTACAATGTAATAAAATGTACCACTCAGAAGGTAAGCCTAGTAATTTTTATAACAATATAAAACATTTTATATAGAATAGAAACTACTTGTATTTACTGCATGAATTGATACAAAAAATCCCCACTGACCCTCAAGTGCATTCAGAACAAGATTTTGCTATAGACACTCCTTTCTTTATGATATTCTATTAAACAATGCATCTAAATTTACAAATAACACAAACACAAAAAACGACCTCACATCCAGAAAAAAAGCAACCTTCTCCATAATACCCGGAAAGTAAATGAATCCTGTGACCGGAACCGTCTGAATTAACATTTTCTTTCATGTGTTTGGCACACGTGGTCGAATGTCAGAAAAAGACAGTGAAATATTTTAAATGAATACTTCTGTTGTATTATACACTTTGGCGGTTTCCGTCTATTTTATCCAACGCAAACCACCAAAAACGTGAGAGAGAGAGAAAAGCTTTTTACAAAATCTAAGCAAGAAAAAAAAGGGGGGTGTAAAACGCTGTTTTCTCCATTATTAGAAAGTAACCCTTTCCATTAACTTATCAAAACTCCCAGCGTTCTTTTTAGAGGACCCCACAAGTTTTACCATTTTTGCTGTTGGTCACAAAAATGCATAAGCAGTAATTTATTTTCTTTTAATTTCGTGAACAATAAATTTGATTTCCAGAAAATGCTTTGCGCACTACAGTTAGCGTAGCTACATAATGTATTACAGTTTTTTTATGGGAGGGATCCAGCAATGAGAAGGGGGTATATTCTTACTGTAAAATGTAATTGACAGTAAATTTTACCGTAAATATTTGGTAAAGTTTTTCAGAAGAACTAAATATTAAAAATTTTTTTACAGTAAATTGTGTTTGTTGCGCACTGAATTACAGAATTTTCAAAATTTATTATTTAACATTTTAAAATAAAGTTTCCAAAATTGATATAAAATTTAAATATTTTTCTACCGTATACTGTTTTAAGAGATGTATTCAAATGGGGAACATTCGGCAGTACGAATACGTTTGGGCGTAGACTAAGGGGGGTGTCCAGACCCTCCCCCCCTATATACGTTCGTGGCTTAGGGATAGCAAAGTAAAATATGAATCTTTCACTGCTTTATAACTATTCTTTACAAAATAAAAGATCACTCCGCACAGAATATGATGAAAATGGCTGCCCGACAAAAAATTAATTAAAAAAACAAAATTTCAAATATTTTTTGAGGGTGACGTTTCTTATGGAAACCACAAGAAGTAAAAATCAGCAAATTAAAATGAATAAAGAAAAGAAAAAAAAAAAGGAAAGAGACGGAAGTCGTATCGATAAAATGACATAACCAGTTCGATTAGGCATTGGTATTGATGTGAGCGATTTTTTTTAAAGACTGCATGATTAGTTTTATTACTGGATGAATCAGACTAACAACTAGCCTATATTTTACAAACATTTGATGTTTAATTTGTGTCATTGAAGTGTGACCTATAAAGTATATATTTTTTGTGAAATTTCAAAACGCTGAATTTCATATCGAAAAAATAAAATAAAAAATTGCGGGAAGTTTTGCTTTTCTGTTTTAATCAGTACAAGCTGGCTGCGGAAGTGCAATTTAATATTGTGCCAGTTTACAGGTAATATACAACAGCTGAAAAACTTTGCAAAACAAACTTTCAACGATTCAAAGTTTATGGTTTTTATACAAAAGGCGAAGAGGCCGCGTTGAAGTAAAAATGTTTACAGTACGAGGAAAGTCACGACAAAGCAGGAACATGCCAAAATTTTGAAAAGTTAGTTGGGGAGGGGGAAGGGGGAAGGATTGAATGTTTACGACAAAAATAAATAAATAAAACAACATGAATATTAATTAATTAATTTATAAAAACAGCTGAAGCAGGATTTTTTGAATCTGCCACTTTGCCAATATTTATTGCTAGAAATTTAATTACCAAATAGTACAGATTTTCTCTCCGCAGTTCTACATAAAAATTCGCTTATAATTGAGTCCATATCTATTTTTGCAGTGTACAGATCATGAACATTAAGGAATAGGAGATGTGTTAGAAGTTTTTGAATCACATTCGAGCGCAAATACGTTTCCACTTTTCTAAGAGCACTGAAAGATGTTTAACTGAAACGCAGATGAAGCTACAATAGAGATCGATCAGTTCCACAAGTTCGAACACCTCATTCATGAGCTCCCTAGTCGTCACTGACTCTGCCTTGAAGATCCGGCAGATAGAATCAAATGGTGACACTAACTTTTCGGTATTAGAAAATAATCGTTTAAATATGCGCTATAGTTCCGCCACTAATTCACACCAGAGTCCAAAGTAATTTTATCGGGACATTTTAAAGTTACTTTTGAGATGAAATTAAAACTATAATAATTATTTAACATCAGAATAGAGAAGGGGCGAATTACGTACAGTTTCTCAGGTACAGGGAGGGCGAAACCCTCCCTACCTCGTTGGCACGTTCCTGAGACAAAGTAGTTTTTGCACCACAGCATCGCTCGACCACAAATTGCGAAGCAAGTCACACACTTAATGGAAAGTCTCTACCATGGCCGAGTGCATAAGGCACTGAATATGGTAGATGGCTGAAGTGTAGAGGACCAGAGTTCTAGCCTACCGCGCGACTGTCTATCTGAAAGTCTGGAGTTTTGGGCGGTTTTCTCCAGATGAAACGTGAATACGCATTAGAACCTTTTAAAAACTCTTCCGTCCAAGGCACGACCCCTAGGCAGATATCCCCGTTCAGTTTTGTCTTAAATACAATACACATATAATAGAAGAGTTTCAGTGGGAAGTCCTATTGGTCTGACCCGATCCTCTATGTAGTCTAGGCAAGGTTCTTTCTGACTACCAGTTACTTCTATGAATGACACATAGCCTTCCTCAACATCACTTCCACTCTTTGATGAAATCTTATAAATAAAAATGAAATTCTGTTTGTTTGTTTGTTTGTTTGTTTATTTGTTTGTTTGTTTGTTTGTTTGTGGATTTGATTCGTATACAAATCCACAAAAATGGAGCTATCGGCCTGAAATTTAGCACAGATATGTAAAATAATATAGAATAAATCGTAGTCCACTTTAAAATATTTGAAAGTCCACCCGTTCCCGGAATTTAAGAGATTTTTTATGCTATTCACGCAAAAAGCTTTCCTTAATTGTAACCCCTGTAGTGAAAAAAGTGTGAAATAAGGATCGTGGTTGCCATGTGTGGCGATTTTGCCGAATAAAATGTTTTAAATTCTCAAAGTAAAAATGAAAGAATAATACTGATTTTTTTTTGTTAGTTTATATTCGTAAGGTTATTTTTTTTAATTATAATATCGTGTGCATGGGAAATCAGAGCAGGAATATAATGCTTTACACGCAAAACAATAAGAATTGAATATTTCCGAGGCTAATCGGTAAATTATTTTAGTTTGGCGAAAAAATAAAATGGCTCAAATGCCGATTTCGTGAAAGTGAGTTCTAGCGGTTTGCACAGATTTCGGCTTGGCGCAATTTATTGAGAGCTTAAGAAAATAGATTTTTGAAAACAAGTGCAAAGGTTTTATTAGAATACAGCGTTAAATTTTAATGATCCGTGAAGAAATAATGCAGTTATTAAGGGATTTCAATTGATCTATCTCCAGAATTCTCGCCAAATGAGTACATTGATTTAAGTTGGGGGAATTCCGCCAAATTTCAGAAAATTGAAATCTTCTCATTTAGTACATCGGAGTAATGATGAATAAAACACGTTATAGTTGATAATTTTAAAAAATTCGGCTGTATTAAGGGATTCAACTTTTCAAATAAAGGCTTGCTTTACTTTTTCGCGGTCGAACCATTTCCCATATATTATTGCTGCTAAGTCAATGCTTCGAATGATTTCCTGAAAAAACGCTTGCAAAATGGCGTATGTTGGCACTTTGGCGAGGCTTAGATTTGAAACTGGATATTTGAGACTGGGATATATAATGACACTGGTTATAGATAAAAATGAATGTTGGTATGAGTGTATGAGGTTGAAAAACTCCAGCACCGTTGAGCACCGTTGCACCATGAAATTTGGTTCACCTAAGTCTTTTATCATGGAGAAGCTTTTTATGCTATCCGTTTTCCTCTAACTTGCCACCAGGTGGCGCAGCAGAACGTCGAATTCTATTCCGTTTAGCCGTTTGCTATGCGAATATCGTCCAACCGATTTCGATGAAATTTGGTACACGCGAATATTAGAACACGGAGAATATTTTTCACTATCCATTTTGCTGTAACTTGCCGCTAAATGGCGCTGAAAAGCATCAACTTCTATACCGTTCGACCGATCGGCATAAAATTTTTTATACTTACACATTTGAGCACGAAGAATATATTCTAACTGCGTTCCTTTTGATGTTACTCACCACTAGATGACACTGCAATGCATTATTATTTTAACTCGCCACTAGATGACGCTGCAGCAGGCCAAATTCTTGACCATTCCAACGGTCGCTATGAAAATCAGTATACATAGCTATTTGAACAATGAGAATATTTTGGCGTTATCCATTTTGCTATAACTCGCCACTTGATGGCGCTGTAGCAAATCATTACTTAATTAACTACTAGATGGCCCTGCAGTGTATCACTTCTTGACTGTGCAAATGATCGTTATGAAAATTGGTATGCATAGATAGTTGAACACGGTCGCTATGAAAATCAGTATACATAGCTATTTGAACAATGAGAATATTTTGGCGTTATCCATTTTGCTATAACTCGCCACTTGACGGCGCTGTAGCAAATCATTACTTTATTGAACCACTGGATGGCCCTGCAGTGTATCACTTCTTGACTGTGCAAATGATCGCTATGAAAATAGGTATACATAGATATTTGAACACGGGGAAGAGTTTGGCGCTATCCATTTTCCTATAACTTGCCACTAGATGTCGCGTCAACACATGAACTTCAGGACTGTCCAGCCGATAGTCATGAAAATTCGTATACATCGATATCTGAATGCGAAAAATATTTTCGCCGTATCCGTTTTGCTAAAACTCGCCACTAGATTCCGCTACGCCGCATGGCCTTCTGCACCGTACAAACGATTGCCTTGCAATTCGGTATGCATGATTATTGGACACAATATAACGCGATATCCACTTTGCTATATCTGTTTATTACAATGAATAGTAATCACCACAAATCGTAATATCAAAAAGTCCATTCATTACCGTGCGAAGAACGGGTACTTCAGCTAGTAAAAAATAAAAAATGATATAGTTCGTGGATAGCATGAAAAGACGAGTCGTTCTTTAGACACGGAAAAAACACTCATTGCTCCTTTACCAATGGAACAGTAGTGGTTAGTTATGCACAATACTTTGATTGATGTGTTAAATTTCTTATGAAAGAAATCTCTTTTAATGAAAAAACCGCACGAATTTAGTCTCTCTAATAAAGTCTTCATTTTATAAAAATGGCTTTAATTTATATTAAAATTAAATAAATATTGACTAATCAAGCAAAAACGAATTGTAATCAAATAAATTCAGACATAGAAGAGCACATCAACTCTTTCAACCTGATTAAATAATTTCTCTTTTGATAATAGAAATTAAATCTGTAATTAAAAAATGAAATAAATAATCTTGATTGTTAATTTTTCTTGGAAAATAGGTTTTTCTTTCTGTGCTCAGATTTGGACATCCATCCTGAACGATTTTTTTTTTCAAAGGGCAGGCACTTGTTCATCAAGTATTTTCCACTACTAAGACCCGAATTACTGGCCATTTTACTATAGGAGTAGCCCACGGGCGGCCAGCTTTACCCCCTATCAAGGGACGGACAAATTAACATCCATGCCCAAGCAGGGATTCAAGCTCGGACCCAAGGCGTGATAAAATGGTTCTTTAGCCATCATACCATCTGGGCGATGGTCCATTCTAAACCATAGTATTGTTAATTTTTGAGTCCTCAATTGTGACGCAGGATCTGAAAGGGCTAAAATATTTAAGGTATACGACCACATTGAAAAGACCTATTTCGGGGATAATCTTTTCATGGGATAAATAATTTATTTAGCTTTCCCAAACAGGTTCGTTTTAAACTATGTTAATTAGAAGCCGAATTCTTAAGGAGTTTCGGAAACACGGCAAACCGGACGAGCGCGCAATTGTTTATACTTTAAAGGCGTTTTTCTCCAAACTAACTTTTGCTCAGAATGTATTAATTTCAAAAAAGATAGCGTAAAATATTGTCATCAGATATTTATGCTATTTTGTGGGGTTTATCTATATTGTTACGAATTTTCGGGGCAACCCGCTGCTCTGGGGCTTAAAATAGTTAAAAATTCGTATTCTACGATTCAAATAGATAAATTTTGCTTTTTGTTGCATCAAAATCCGTCAACTAGAACCGGAGATACGGAGGTTTCAGTTTCTCTATTCTTTTTCTATGGGTTTCTAGAAATCTCGAGAAATATTGGTCCTAGGGCTTCGATCTCTTCACCTTTGGGGAGTTATTTTTGGCGCCAAATTTGGCGATATTTTGCCAAAAGTCGCCAAGCTTGGAGACATTTTGGTCATTTGGTGCGATTTTCCCTATGGGGCCTGTAAAGCTGCTTTTGCTGCATTAAAAACACCTAATAACCTAACATTTCTCTTCTATGACGTAATCAATATTCTCGCTTTATGTAGAATCTTCAAGAAATAGACTTTTCTGGAAGCTACCCGCAGCTTCTGCCTCCTCTATATAAACCGGCACGTTTCAGAAGCCCCAGTTCAGTGCGAGTTGAACGATCAGTGTGTGAGTGAGCGCCTATATTGTGAAAGCTCTCTGAGCGAGTACGCTTGCTTTGTGACTTGATAGTGCTATGGAAGCTGTGTTTTGGCTTGCTTTTTGAAGCTTTGAACTTCAGTGCTGTGTGTAAATTCTTCACTGATGAGTCTTGAGGGACTGTTAGTGTTATCCCCCGAATATTTCCACTGAAGTTTTGCCTGTGGATGTGTTTTATTTTTTGTGAAAATTACAGCATTTGTGAAAGCTTCTGATCTTAGCGGATTGTTAAAAGCACGTTACTGTTAGACTGTGCTTGTGAATTGTGTACAGCTGATTGTTCTACGAAGTTCAGGAAGCAATAAAGTTTGTGTTCCATCCTGATAAGTGACTTTTTACTAGAACTTTTTACACCAACTGGACTTTAGAACGACGAACACCAGGAGTAGCAGAATAATTCTGTAACAATATTATGTTATCTACAGCATGAACTATTAGAATTTTTATAGTAATAATATTTTCTGAATTATGGCCCAGTTACAGTAAAATAACAGTATATAATCATAAAAATTTTTCGACTACCTCTAAAACTCTTATTTATTGCAAAATACTTAAGATTATAGGTTATTACCTAGATAAAAGCATGTTGTAAAGTTGGTGTTAGTTTTATTCAAATAGTGGCGTAGCCAGGGGGGGGATAAGGGGGTCACAACTCCCCATGAGGAATTTTTTGCCATACAAAATGCATATTCTTCACTACCTTATCACACACACGTATACATATATGCGAGTTGCAGTACTCGTAACCCTCTCCCCCATTAAAAATTTCTGACTACGCCACTGTTCGAATAAGTTAAATAGTTTTTCTTTTTTTTTCTTTGAACTAAAAAAAATGATTAAATTTCTACATATATTTTGCATTTTTGAAAAATAATACTAAAATATACTAAATTTTTATACTCGAATATTAATGTTTATTAAAATTGAATTAAAAAAAGGGGTTATTATATATATAGATAATGTTTTTTAAAAAAAAAGTGCTTTCAGCGTGTTAGGATAATGAAAGAAAATGGATACATAAGAAAAGTGATTTGTAATTATGGAGTTTCGTTCCATAAGCTGGCATTAAATAAAGCTTCGGTAGCTGCGTTTATGATATCTTTTATACCTGATTTTATAATACGCTGTACTCACAATATTTAGTCAAATAAACAGAAGAGAAGAAATAATTAATCCAACTACTTACATAGTTTCATTTAGATGGCCATCATTTTATATGTCGTCGTTGTCAAGTGAATATCTGTTACATGCACTTTTTGGAGCTTTCGAAATTTTGACTATTATAATAAGTTTACTAACCAAATTTTCGTATAAAAGGACTTCTATGTGACTTTAAACATTATACGGTGAACTGTGATCTCTAAAAAAAAATAAATAAATAAATAAATAATAAATAATAAAAAATCATCTAAAATTTTGTCAAATAATGACTGCTAATAAAACTGGTAATAATGAATAAACTTTTTGCACATCGCACGTGATATTGGTTTGACAACAGCAATATAATGTTGCTGCAAATTAACAAAACTTAATACAACTAAAATATAATTACAATAAACTTGAATAAATACATCACTGTGTATCACAAACACGGCAATCTATGATGAATTAATTTATTAAATTATTTTTCATTATTAAATATATTTTAAAAGGTATACTTTTTGGTTAAGGATTTCTTCATAAAAAATAAATTAAAAGGCTCTTTATTTTTTTTTATACATGTATTTTAAACAAATCTGAATGATATCACTTGGAATCTGGTTTTAATTTAAGCTGTACATTTAACTACAGTAAAAGAAATATATTTTAAGTATATTTTCTAGCAAAATGTTACCTTTTATGAATCATGTGTGTTATTAAGCTAATAGTGAATTTTTTTAAAAAGAAAAAAATTAAAATTCCGATTTCTTAAAAACTTATATGTCCGAGTTTGAAAAATATTTACAGGTAAAAATTGTTCCATATTTATCTCATGCCAGCTGAAGTATCGGTACTTTACACAGGTTTGTTTTTTGGTTAGGAAAAATATTACCACTAGGAGTAACTGCCTAAGGGGCATGCCTAAGGCGGAGGACTTTTCAAACGGTTCTAACCCATTTTCACGTTACACCTGGAGAAAAATTACGGGAATAAGGAATATTTTAACAGATTAATAATATATAAAAATTTAAAACAAAATTGAATATTTATATTTTTTTAAATTCTGTAATTGTTTGCATAGCTGAGCAAATTTCAAACAGAACGCTATTGGAAAAACTTTCTTTCAAATTTGAAAATGTTTAAAAATCATTTAACGGAGATATTCTGATTTTAAGAGCAGCAAATATTTTGTTTTCTTTATTTTTCTGCTCATCTGTGTAAATGTACAAACCAAACGGTACTAACGAGAAAAAGTAATATTCAAATATTGAAAATTCTAAAGTTTGGGAAGGTGCAATTTTCATCCTACTATTTTCGCAATTTAATAGAATTGCACTAAAACAATTTTTGTAGTCTATTTCCATTTCCATTTGATCTGGATACTAAGATTTGAGAAAATTCTTGCTCGTGATGCCATTTTATGGTGAGAGCTTATTAACATTTAACTGTTAGGGCTATTTTAAATACATGACGTTAAAAAGTATTTCGATTACACTTCCAGCTTAAAAACGGAGTGAAATTTACCACATTCAGATGTATTCCCCGGGGCATATAGTTTTCAATAATTCAATCTTGAAAATTCTGCCTTTCCCTTCTTTAGAGGATAATGGCTTATCTATGTAAAATAGCTCTCGTATGAGACAATAATACTGTGTACTCTTTCGTACATATGTACAAATTCGCATATACACACTCATTAGAAGTTAATTATATGTTATGTCTTTTTATAAGAAATACCCTGATGACTTTGTTTGTATGTAATTCTTAAAAGTTTCAAAGTCAATCTATTGTTGGATCTTACTCAATACAGACTCTGTCCATATAATGTTTGTGTTATATATAACGCACTTGCGCCCAATACAATATTTTTACAATGACCCTACGTACCTCGACTGTTCCATACGAATAGTATTATACTGTATCCCGATTTTTTTGGTTAACACAGTAACCAATTCTTTCGAAATTTCTCCTTTACGGTCATTTATATTAATTTCTGGCAGTAGCTGATTCAGCTGAGGGCGTAGGGATTTCAGCTCCCCTAAAAAACATTGCTTAAGGATATAATTTTCTTCATTATACATTTTGTTTAGATCAAATGAACTTTAATTGTAAATTAGCCCATCCGAAAATAATTTGCATTGCCTTAGGGTGACATTTTACTTCATTATAAATTTTATATAGGTCAAATAAGCTTTCTAAAAATTTGAAAAATTCTGCGACCGTCACTGGTTAGGTGCCTCCTTCAGCAAAATGTTCCTCTAGCAGTGTGGTACGTTGTAAAGGCATGGTATCGTCAAATTCTAGGTTGTTTGACAGATTGACTTCAGAGCATGTCTTGATTTTAAAAGACATGCTTCAAAGAGGAAGCCGTAGTAAGTTTTGCAAATTGAAGATTCTACAGACAGCTCAGATTCCAACACTTTCATTTTTTTTTTTATCACAATAATAATCCCACACCGAAAATAACCTCCAGCTGAGACAACAAAAGAACTGCAGACAATTAAAAAAATCTCCCTTTTACGATCGACATTTGTTTGAGAGAGCCTTCAATGCACCAGTGCGTGAAAGCTGTGAAGGACCGATTGACTCCTACTTGGCCTTTGCAGGCTAAAGCGTGGGTCCAGTTACCTGTTAAGTCATTAACAGAGAGAATGGCGCCAAGTTCATCAACCAGCCAGATAAAAGCCGCTTTTGATTAAAATAGCCCATTGATGAAGATTTTTTTTTCTTCATTGAGAGATAGCTTGTAAAATATTTTTGTTATGTCCGACATTCAGTCGAAGGTGATATCTGGACATCAGCAATTGGGAAGGTGTCTTTTTGGGTCTAGCCTTAGAGTACGTGAATGGAATGAACATAAGTTCTAGGAGATAGGTCTTATTGTTTAACCATTGCCGCTTTTGATACCCACAGGCTTTGATTTCGAAGGTTTGATGGACATATTTAAATATAGACGAACTACGATCACAAAACATGTAAATGAGCCGATTTTTCTTAAGAAATGAAATAAGTGTTGCGCTGCTTAATATAATACTATTTCATTCGATCTACATCGATTATATTAACAGTCAGTGGCACTTGTATTTCCGATCCGTGATGGCGAAGTAGGCACGGAGCTCAACATTCTAACCATTTTAAGGATTTTAAGGGAGGAGGTCAGTTAGTTTCAATTTCATAGTTGATGTAAATATTATCAATGTCACGCTTGGTAATGGTTTTCCAGATTTGATTTTTTTTTATCACTTCTAAGTTTAAAAATATAGGTTTCAGACCTGATTTGATTTCAATACCAAGAAATTTAACTGTTGCATACACTGAGGAAGTTAAATTAACTAATGACCGCGACAAAGAAACACGTTGCAAATATTTACTATTGAAGCAAAGGAGAATCTTTAGAGAAAAATGAGAGAATTTTAAAAATTATATTTTTCAACTCTTTTACCGCAAGCCTCAATTCTAAACCAGAAAATTTGAATTGAGAAATTATTTGAAGCGAAATAATTTTTTTCTGTTATTTTACTTATGATTAAACTTGTCGATTCACAAGATGACCAACATAAAAAAAAACACGCCCTAATTTCAAAGTTAAAAAAAAAAAATCTAAATAGAAGGGTACAACAAACGGTATGCTTATTATGTAAGCTGTAAGAATTTCATACAGAAGTTTCGAAATAATAGTAACTAAAACCGCTGACAGATGGGTCTGTAATCGCAGTTAAGTTCATAAGTTTTTAATTTTCGCCATAAAGAAACCTTTCGTGTATAACCTTCTCCCCCCTCCCCCTTAAAAGAAGCCTGTATATGCCATTCTCCGTCAGCAGCTATTGTAACTGCTATTTCGATACTTCTGTGTAAAATTTTTACAGGTTACATAAGAAACATATCGTTTGCTGCATTCTTTTACGGATCTTTGTTTTCCAGATTTTTAATTTTGAAATCAGGGTGTTTTTTGCTGGACACCTTGTATGCATGTCATTAATAAAGTATTTTTTCTGGCATATTTTATAATATAACAAAGAAAATCTTCTGAAATATAAAAGTGAATCAACATTTAAGTTGTATAAAATATTTTTCAGTATATACAGCAGTACTTTTACAGATATTGATTCTTAAATTGTTTTACATGAAATATCGCTTAGAATTAGTTTAGTTTTTAAAAGCAAGTTTGTAATCAATTCAAAATATAATGCAACACAGATTGCTTAACTTTATTGGAACAAAAACAAAAAGCTTAACATCCAAGTGAAGACCATAATCAGTTGTGCAAATAGGATTTCAGTTTGGGGGGGGGGAGTAGAGCTACAAATACTTCATAGAAAAACACTATTCTGAATTCAGTTATAGTGACTTTGATTCTAGTTATAGCTCCCTTATAATGTCAAAATATTCTGTGCCAACTGCCCGTAGAGCAAAAGCCCACTGTCAACGTACCTTGTTATAGAGTCATAAATAATTATTTGATATTTTCAGTGACACTGTAACCAAATAATTACTGTATTGTAAACACTATTGTAAAAAATTACTTTAGTACATGTGTCACACTAGCTGTAAGCATTTATTTAAAAACCAATGTCCTTTTTATTTTAGAAATAATTTGAGGCCTATTTTTTAAAACATAAAATATTTTAATTCATTTGTGACAATTTTCAAAGTTTTTCTATCCCCCCAGCTTCGGGGGGGGGGGCAGCTAAAGGCCCCCCATAGCCCCCACCGTGTGTGCACTATGACCATAAAAGTAGTCTAGATTTCATTATAAACGAAATATTCTAAGTGAAAACTAGTAAATAATTAACTTTGACAGATTTTTATGCTGGTTGACTATAAACTATTCGAACACAGGAAAATTGCACAGAAAGTTTCGATAACTTGAAAGGGAACGGTACAATTTCTTATAGGTAAACGCACCTGCTTACTCTTCTGTAAAGTATTTAACTTTTAACAATGCAGTGAAAGTATTGTTCGATGATTATAACATATTTCCAGTTTAGTAGATATCATTAACATTCCAACAACAGAAGCAAAGATTAGAATTTCCTGCAAAAAAGCAAATGAAAACATTTACCTTAACCTGAGTTAGGGTGATATTGACATTTTGAAAAAGAAATTAACATACTTCCTAGAAAGGAAATATTTGCCTAAGGTTGAGTTAAAATATTCGAAAACTTTACGCATTGCGTAAGGCTGTTTGAAAATCGCATAATCTTTCAGTAAAAATTCTTATTATCGCCAATTTTGAAAATTATGACCACGCGATGATCAAAGAATATGTAGGGCGAGCTTCTCGTGTGGTCAGTTTGTGAAAAATGACCAATCACGCCAAGGGCGTTCCGTTCTGGTAAAAATGCCCAAATAGAAGTTATGCAAGTTGAGTTTTATTGAGCGATTTTTAGTCCAAGTAGGGTAATTGGAAATGCTATTCCCTTGTTTTGCTATTACTTAATTATGGCACTAAATAATCACAGAATAAACGATAATTTTTATTTCTTGAGACAAATTTTAATGAACGCAATTTAAAAAAAAATTGTCGATTGTTTTTCCCATTAAAACGTTCCTACGTAGTGCATTTAAAGGATATTCAAGAGCAGTAAATGATCATGGTAGATTAAATAATTTTAAATTGTTGCATTCATGGACTGCACTAAAAGAATTTGGAGAGGAGGAACTTTTATTCAATAAAATTATTAGAAGTTCTCAAGTACAATTTTGACCCAGCTTTTTCTAAACTATTTTTCTTCGCATATTAGGTATCGGGCGCTGTTATGTTTGTTGCAAAATATAATTCTTTCTTTTTTCTGTTTGTGATCGAATTTTGCGAAAGAACTTTGATTTTTGTGAAAGAATAATTCGTCCTTTGGAAAGAAAAAACTGCTGAAGCAATGGCCTACCAAAATAATTCCTACTAAATCTCTGATAAATTTAAGAGCACTCTGACAGTATAAAAGATGACTTTTCAACACGCCCATCTAACATGTTCTTTTTGACATGGAAGAATTCTGAAATTTCCTTATGAAAGAATTTAGAGCAATGTGTTCGTTTAAAATGAGTAAGTGAAATAGATGTATCGTGCTAACCATTAAATATCTTTAATGATTCAGCGCAATAAATATTTTGAGGATGAAGTGGCGAGCGTATATTTTTCAGATGTTGAGCTTTCGCAATGCTTTATAAATCCAATCTTGTTTTTGTTTGAAATCAGCAAACGTATCTACACATTGTAAGCATTTTTCTCCAGGCATTACAGAGAACGTTCTGAAACGTTTATTTTACACCCTTTCTGATAAATACAGTTGTTAAAAGAAGTAAATGCAAGAGTATGTTATTAAGTGTTCCACTAACTTATTTTTAAACTGATTAGTAATTTGTACTTATCGCGGATGGTTCTGTTTGCAATTTTCTAATGATTCTCTTGGTATAACTCAAAATGCATCTAAAAGGAAATATAAGGAAGTACCTGTTATATAAAATCAAGCATCCTTCCCCCTTTACACCTGCTGGTGAACCTATTTAAGCATCCTTTTTTAAACAAAGCTATAAGCGGCAATGTTCTGAACAGATTAGTGCATTTATATTTTGAATGAAAATACAATGCCTGAAAAATTCTCACTGCAGGATACATTTTTTAATCGAGAACTAAATGCTCACTGCACTTCCTCCAGTGAAGCGGAATACGTTCTGTTAAGATTAGCTGGTGACACCGTTACAACAAGGGTTGGGAAAATGAAGTTCTGTTTATGAGAAATGTGCTGCATTATCTTGCATGCAGCAAAATCTGTAAACTTATCTACTGTGATTAAAATTATTAATTAGTAACAAACACTATGGAAGAATATTCGATCTTTTTTCCTTTACTTTTTATTATGCTTAATTTTTACTCGTGTTTAACGTGCAATTTTAATATACTCGCAAGTTCTGCAGTGGCCTAGTCAGTGAGCTCCGTTCCCATAAGAACACGGAAAGTGAAGTAGCGCCGGTTTGGCCAGTGCTTAACCCTTTTCCAATGTTGGAAAAAGGGCAGCCGTTTCCACCGCTCGACTTAACTACCAGCAAGATGGCGGACGATCGAAACGTTCATCGCGTGCCACAGATCTAGAGACCCTTTTTTGACGACAGCTGGCTGTGCCCGCCAAAGCTGTCGTCAAAAAAGGACGTGCTAAAGGACGAAAAAAGGACGTGCTAAAATGTAAAGGATTCTCGCGGAGCTATGTCACCCGCAACTATTTTTATAGAAATCAAATCTATTCTTCGTGACTGGCAACAGTCAAAACGTCAGAGTTTGGTGTTCCCAGAGCGGGAACACTGCGCGTTAAAGGGTTAAGAATGTGAAAACCTCTCCCGGTCGGGCTGCAGTAGAACCGCGTTCGATAATGGGAGCTGGTGTACGTAAAATCTGTTCGTGGCTCCAATGCCTGTTTGTGGCTCCATGCTTAAACGATACCTCTGGAGGGCTGATTTCAGGTGCTAGGTCTCTCATCTGGAATTGGCTCAAAATTAGGAGGCCACTCATACGGGCAAGTTGGTCTGCCCACTAGGAGCCCCCATAATGAAATGACCAGCATCTGGGGCCCTCGTAGAGCCTATAGCCTGCAATAGGCCGCTGATTCGGCTTTTAGAAAGAACAAAAATATCTTTGCAATCATTTCATATTCTATTGTGTTCCATCTAACCCACACTCACTTGGACTACTTCGGGTGAGACGCACCATTTAGTAAATATTTTTAAAAATCAAGAATTTAAAAAAAATAAAGATATGACATTCTGCATTACGATTTTTATAAGACACATTATACACTATATATATGCAAGATAAAAGTAAAATATATTTAAATGTATGGCTTTTAGAAAGCAAAGAAGAAACGTGGTCCATCTCTCCCGGAATCACCCTATATTAAGCTTCTACCATCTCGAAAATGCTCTTCTAAATCGATGGCACTCACTCAAAGACAACGTGCACTTTTCCTGTTCAATATTGGTGGTCCATTTCACTGTCAAATAGGCACGAGCAATGTAAAAAACTTTTCTGTTTGGGTTGTAATTTGATAATAAATTTTATTCTCTTAGGAAAGAATCAACTGCGTGTAATTAAAGGTAGTATTTCATTTCAACCACTTGTACACATTAAGAATCGTATAACGTGACCAGAAAAAAAGACATCAGAAATTAACATTAGATTAAAGAAAAATTCTCTTTAAATTTATTAAATAAAAAATTGAATTATTTAGATTATATGCAATTCATACTGTTTTTTAAACACACATCATAACAAAAAATATTTTATTAAAACCCGTCTTTTCTTATGCAATCAAATATTTCTCTTTTAAAAGTTGTACAACCGTGGAGGGGGGGGGGGGGGGAAGCCTCACTTACTCTTTATTCGCCCTTTTTCGCTGTACAGCAAAGTTATATAGATTATTCGTTCTCAAATAACCTGTATTTTAATCTTCTATTTTTAAAATTTCAATTAGGGAGGGTCTTCATATTTAACTCTGCATCAACTTCCTACTTATAAATAACGACACCCTATTGTGACTTTATTAAACGAAAAATTCAAATTACCATACATTTTCAAGAATTTCCTTCAAATTTTCGGATATTCTTCTAATTATCCGAAAATGTGTCGATTCCTTGATCTGTCGAAAATGTGTCGAAATTGAGTCGATCCTTGTGCGATTTTAAAGGGTTATCTCCAAACTGAGAACAGTATATGAAGGTTCAGAAATTTTAGCCTGATAATAAGTTTTTCCTGTGGAACAAAAATACGCATTATTTAAGAGGAAAATAACGTTCCTAATCTTAAATATTTTTTGTACTGAGACTCCGCCCCCCCCCGAAAAAAAGTCAGTTATTTTTTAGTCTAATTTCAAATCGGTAATTTAAAATCTGAATGTTCAAAACAGTTAAGACAATGCATTGTAGAGTATTGTATAATAAATAAAACGCAAAGAGATTCTTCTTACGAGAACTTTTTGAGAAAATATCCCTTTTTTGATAAATTTAATGTTTAAAATAACGATTTTCATATTAATTTGCATTAGTTGTTAATTATATCACGAACCGAAATTATCAATTTGGAATTACAATTTCAATTTAATTGACGTAACAGCGTAAGTTATTTTTATGGTACATTTATTTTAGAAGTAAAGAATTTTCCTACTTATATATTAACTGATGTTGTTCTATTCAGTTGGCCTTTAGGCTTGTCATATAATAAAATTAGTATTAAAATTGGCAGAGTAATATTACAAAAGGAAATATTGTTCTAATAATGTGCTAATAAGCAGTTGAATATTATAAAATTTTCACATGTACATATGAACACGTTCTAATTGATTTTAAAATTGTTACTGAGTATTTCTAAGGTTCTTCTTAGACAGGTAAAATGTTGCCAGAAATATTGCCATTGGTGAGAGCTCTTCTTTCTCCACCTTACCAAAACAAATATGAAAGTTATTTAGAAATAGCCGAGTTAAAGAATCCTTTTATGTAAAATAGGGATATATATATATATATTTGTAAAAAAAAACATGCAAAAGAGTCTTGGGTGTTATTTTCTAAAAACGGTGATATAGCTATATACATCTGCGAAACGAAATTAGCATGACTAAAGCACCATTAAGCTTCACAAACCTGTAATTTATTTGCTTCAAAATTTCCTATTTCTAATACCTTTAACATTTTATATTTTTATGCAAAATATATCTATTTTACATCATATGTATATATAATGATGTGTTTTAAACATAAGTTTTGAAAAGTGATCAGTTTATAAATTTAAGCACAGACGTTTGACTTATTAAAATAAGACATTTTAATTAATAAAAAATCAACTATTGAACGTAAAAATACGAAATTTTGCACAGCCATGTAAAATTACTTTCTACATCTAACTTTGTCGAAACTGAGCTAGGTTACTATTAATTTTTTTTCCCAAAAGTTCATAATTTAATATAATAAGTAAATATTTTGTTAAAAACTTATAATTATAGTAAATTATGTTTGAGCCGTTTAGTTCCAATAGTACAATAAAAATCAGTTTCTTAATATCAATATTAAATGAGATATGAGTTAAAGTATGAAAAAATATTTTAACACAGGGAAAAGGAAAATTTGGAAGCTAATAATTCATTAATTTTTAGTTCAAATGTGTTGGAAATTATTATCCGGGGTTAAAATGAGCTGAATTTTTGAAAAAGGTAAAATATAGGTGTTGTCATTAGGAAAAATAATGTTGGTGTGTAGTTAAACACGAAGATGCCCCCTTATGCAAATTTTATGCATAGCAAATTAAAGTGTACATTATTTCGTAAATGATTGCTGTACGACGAACGGCGGCTGAATAAAGATGAGTAAAAGTATGTATGTTGTACTGCATCAAAATTTGAGACATTTTCGTGCTATATTTTGGTTATAATTTTCTTTTTCCTTTTACAATAATTTTAATCGTTAGTTTCAATAAAATATTGAAACTAACGTGAATATTCAGCAGTTTCAAATGCATTTGAATTTGCTTGTGCTTGATTTTTACTAACATTATTTAAAGACGGAGTGAATAGGAGTTCTAATAACACTAAATGTATATAGGTTGTAGATTGCGATACCTTTACAATTTTATGCTTGATAAGATCGGCCACTTAAAATTTATTTTAAAAGAAAAAAAATTAAAATTTTAAATGATTGGCCAGTTTCGCGATTTATTGAAATTAGTATGCATAAAAGGCCTGAATGTTTTATGGAATTATACTGTAAGAGGCGAATCTGAACTTATCTTTAATTTCTAGGGTGCTGGAAAAAAAAGAAAAAAAAGAAAAGATGTTTCGTATACTTATTATCTTTCCTGGCGTGAAACATTGATTCTTTTCTTTGTAAATAGTAAAAATATGCTTAAAATGAATATTAAATTTGACTGGAAAGTGCAAGTTAAATTTAAGTCTTAGATTTATATATTAAATAACTATTCAAAAACACATAAATAACTGTAATAGCTCTTTTACAATAATGTGCATTTTATTTTTACTTTCAGTTTTTCAATTCAAATAGCTTTAATAGCAATATTTTTTTAATGTTTTAATGTTAGATTGTCAAATAAATTGTGATACTTAATTAGATATTTCATTTAATTTTTTCAATCTTTAAAATGCCAGTTTGATTTAATAAATAAATATCTTCTAAAATAATGAATTCTAAAAAGATTGTATTTTCAAAGTACTTTATTTGCATAAATGTATCAACCATTCTTTCACAAAAGCATATACAAATACTGAAAGCTTGTACATAGATTTATGATAAATAAGCTTTTGAGTCCCATCTTACATATTATCCACAGAGTGCCATAATGGATAGACTTACAATAACAGTGCTTTGTTGTAATTTTTGATGCTTAAAATGCCCTGTACAAATAAATAGAATAAATAAGATATTAATCTTACATGACAAGCCATATTGCAATGTTGAAAACCATATTTACTACTTAGCTACAGTCTTATTCAGATCCTTTCGCTTTAGGCTTGAAAATTGACATGCATTCAACAATGATATGGCTAAGGTGAACAGACGGTACAGTTAGTTCTCTTATGCAACTGGGGCAGCTGGGTAGGCGTGGATGTGTTTAACAAGGGTTGGTGCACCTCCAGTGGTAACAACGGATGGCAGAAGGATGGATCCACTCTCTTCCTTCTCTGCTCTCACGAGGTCGGTAACGTGGGGATTTCCGATCTTGTAGGTTGGTCCGTCATAAGGCTTGGCAACAATGGGCTGCTGGCTGCTAGATGAAGATGCTGATCCGGCTGTGGCCCTAGCCTGGCTGGAAGCTTGTCCAGAGTATCCTTGGGAGCTCAGGTAGGCGTTTCTGCCAGGGTAAGCAGAAGCTGAGGCTTGGTATCCAGATCCATACTGAGAGTTGCTGGCAGAACTTGCAGCGGCGTTAGCAGCGTACTGGTTGCTGACAGTCTGTGGGTACTGGCTGCCAGCTGATTGAGCGTACGGGCTGCCGGCTGACTGGGCGTACTGGCTTCCGGCTGACTGGGCGTACTGGCTTCCGGCTGACTGGGGGTACTGACTGCTTCCTACAGCGTTGCTGCCGTAAGCGTTCTGTTGGTTAGGATTGTAGGGGTAGACAGTGGTCCTGGTAGTGGCGACTGGTACTCGGGCTGCTGGTCTGACCTGACGGTTAGCAGTGTTGCTGGCTGCACTGGCGGGATTCCTCCTTGATGGCTGTTGTCCAGCACCGGCCTGACCTGACTGTCCGAGCTGACCAGGTTGGTAGTAAGGCCTCTCGACGATGACTCCAGCCGGTGGTGGCTCAGCATAGATCACGACGTTAGCGGGGCTCTGAGTTCCCATTCCGGGTTCGTTGGATTTGACCTCAGCTCGGAATCCGTACTCGTCAGCTACATAGTCGACGTGACGGAAAACCCCATGGGGGTCAGTGTATCCGTAGCTACCTCGAACAGCACCATTGCTATCGGAAGACTCCTGTCGGTTCATGATTGTACCGAATTCGTCAGTGCTTTGAAATCCGAAGTCGTAAGGCTCAGATGGGACATGATCCTAAGTTGCAACAAAACACAGTTACTTAATTTTTTATATTAATGTGAAAGTTAAGAACTGATTGTAAGAAAATAAGAGAGACATAACTTCACAAATTATTGCTCGTTACGTCAATACATTCGAATACTAGTTTTAAAAAGTCAAAACATGTTTTAAAGCTTTTGTCTTGCAATTGGTTTTAAATAAAAACAGCTATGTATTTTGACATTTGTAACATATTTTAGACTTGTATATAGTATTATCATGAAATGTAGAGAAACTAAGTTCATAGACTTTTTTTTTTTTTTTTTTTTTTTTTTTGTACACAATGACTGAAAGGGTTTGATTCAGAATGATATTTAAATCTATAGTGCAAAAAATTTCACTGTCATAGCTCATAAAACTTAATTGGTACCAAACACTAGAGTCATTACTTCTAGAGTATTTACTTCTATATTGTCACCAATCTTGTATTACATGGAAAGTAAGATCTTGATTTTTGGGCAAAATGATTTTTCAGGTGAAAATCAATAATAGTTAAAACGGTTTTATTCAGAAACAGTTTATAGTTAACCGGTTTTATCCAGAAAAAGATTCTATATAGTTTTTAGATTTTCAGGCAAACAATTGAAATATTTACTGTTTTTTTAAATACTTAAAAATTACCCCCATTAAAAATTATCAATTTTTAAATATTACTGTGTTATGTAGTCAATTATCAAGTTTTAAATATTACTGTGTTTAAATATTACTGTGTAATTAAAATGACCTGTAAAAAAATCGACATAATTTTTTAATGTTCCATTATACATTAATTTGTAAAAAATCGTTTTATTTCTTAAATAGGTGATATGAAGACCTGTAAATTTTAATTGTTTACCTTTTCAATTCAGTAAAATTCGTTTAAATTGTTCTTATTCAGTTTTAAGGACGAAAAAAGTTATATATCATTTATAATCAGTCAATATTTAACGTAGTTAAAAATTGAAATGTATATCAGAAAATAACGCATAGTCTTCAAGGAATGACTGCTATATTAAAAAATAACATTTACGTTAAATTTTTATTTATTAAGCGTTGTGGAATAGCCTTTATTCTATGAATTATTTAAAATTAAACGAATGTTTAATAAGAGTTAGCTTTATTCCATTGACTTTGCATTACATTAAGTTACGTATAAAGCTCATATTGAAACAGATTATCAAGTAAGCCAATGAAAACCTAGTTTATTTGATTTTTGTAGAACTTTTTAATGGCTTATATTTATTAACTCTTTGCACATTTTATCGATACAAATTTATTTAAATAAATGTAGTTCATATTCATTTTGCTAATTAAGAAAAATCAGGCCTTTATATTTTGTCTATTTCATTTGCAGTTATTGTGACAAAATACTCTTTAATTTGTGTGTACTACATTTACAACGTACATAAATTTTATCACATTTGATTTAATGTATATTCAAACTTATTGCTTATTTGTCAAAAACTGCTAGAAAGTTTGCAAGAGTTGAAAAGTTTTGAATGCGATGTAATTTGTTAAAAAACCCAATAAAAGAACTCAGTTTTTATCTCACAAAAAGATGAATTAGAAAAATAAATAAAACCTATATTGTAATGCTTACGTATGGACCAGGATTGTAATATTGTCTAGCATAGTTTGGCGCCAACTGTTGTTCTCTAGCGGTTTGGTCATCAGAATATTCTTGGGCAAGGGTGAGACCCAAGACAAAGAGGCACAGCAAACTCTGAAAAAGAAAATAGTAAACATTTGAAACATGTAAAAAAATCACAAAACTTATGTCCGATCTTAATGAACAATGTGAAAGTTTGCAAAAAAAATTTATTTAAATAGTCATACTTCAATAATGTTATAAAGTTAAGCGCATAAATAGATAAATTGTCGAGTTTGCAAAATGGAAAATCGTTGTTCTTTTAATCTACGAAAAATTATTAACTGCACACATTTTTTTAATACAATGAAATAAAAGGTATGATGATTTATCGCATTGTACTGTAAACATTCACTGAATAGTAAAAATATCAACTATATTATACTGAAAACTTTATGTAGAACATTAAAATTTTTAGCTTAATAAATTTTTCATATTAATTGCCGCAGGACATTTATTAAAGTAAGTATTTTAAATTAGCAATAAATAAAGTACTTTTAAAATCTGTTAAAATATATACATTGAAAAAAATGCATATACAAATTTCAAATTAAATTTGTTTTTCTCTTATTATTATTTAAAGCTTGGATTTTAAGTATTATTAAGCTATATAAAATTTATCTTATTTAAATAAATTATTAAAGCAAAAATAGTTTGCATTTCCTTATCATTTAACTAGTATTTAAAAAAAGAATTGTCTTACGGAATGGCTATTGCCATACATTTTGAAACTAACGGTTATCTCATTTTTAGATGAACATCATACACGATACACACAGATTTTAAAAAATGTACACGTGAATTACGTGCAATAAACAGAGAGTAAGTTTCTTAAAAAATGTTGCACAACATTTTAAAAAGAAATATTTTTGTACCTATAGATAATTCGCTACTTTCATCCATTTTGTGATATTACTGTATCAATGGGTAATATAGATTTATATTTATGTTTCTACAAATGCAAATGTACTGATTTTTAAAACGTTTATAACGAGGCATGTGCCATAAATGTTATTATGCTTATGGCATATTTTATCATAAATGCAAAATATTAAGAATACAAGAGAAAAAAATAAAAAGTACATCGACAATGCTTCATTTCAGAAGTTACTATTATTTAAACATTTTAAATTCAATTTTGTCAATGGATTATAAGTTTTGTGAAACTGGTAAAATATTACCACCTACTGCCAAAACTGGGTATTTTACGAAGATTGTCATTACACTGGGTATTTTTGTATTAATTTATGAAATTTAAATCTCAAACAAAATATTGCAAAAGGTTTGCAATTAGTCAGTTTGTTAAGGCCACTTTGTCAAATTTTACTGTATTTTGGCTATGTTACACATTTAAATCAATGAGATTTAAATAAATGGACTTTAATTACCAGTTAAACAAATCAATGAAACATTTTATTTATTAAATTTCACTTTCGTGAGTGTTACATTTTATTATTTTATTACTTTTTTAAGTTTTATTACAAAGATCTTTTGTTTATACTTCTGCAGAAAGTTATTAACACAAAATTATGATTATATTTAAAATTTAAAATGATTCTGGTCACTCATTTTTTGAACAATATAGTACTATTTTATTTTCTAATTATCTATTAAATTGTATTAAAAATCCCAATTCATATATATGTTTTTTTCCATAAAATAAGAAAACAGCATAAAAAATGCTTCAGCATACTAGTTTTGTATATTCGATCGGTCCATGTAATTGTTTAAATTATATTATTAAAACTTTCGATAGTGTTAAATAATGATTTTTGAAGTTCAAATAATATGGAAAAGGAAATATCTACTTTTATGTTTTAAAGTTTTGGTGCTGCCATCTAGTGCAATAAAAATGAAACGGGTTAAAGTAAAAATTTAATATTTCTTACACATCATAAAATTATTTACTCAATGTATTAAAAAAAATAATTTTTTTTAAAGTAAACTTATTGAAGAAGCTTATCATTTTTGAAAAGTTAAAGCTTCATAGATAAAAGTTATTTAAATGTCTTTAAAATATGATTATTTCCATCGTTTAACACTATTAAATTTTTCAAATAACATATTTTAAAATGAACATAAATATTACAAATGAAAATTGATTAAATATAAATTTCTGAATATTATCTTTCTTTACTTTTTAAAGTTAAAAAAATACTGTAGTTACTTAAGAATTACATCAAACATTTCAAATACTTAAAATTGTATCCGAAGTGGTGCATTTATTTTGCACGAAAGCTTAGTTCTTTGTAGTTCTTTAATGCTCAACAAGATTTTATTTGATGGTAGTTGCATATTATTTTTTAATTTAGAAAAATTCTTTCATTTTCAGTCCTAAGAATTGCTTTTAACTTTTTTATTTCGATAAACAGCTTACCTTGAAAAACATCTTTCGAATACCTATAACTTCTAAGACTCCACTGAAGGATAAGTCGATTCGTAAGAAACCTTCGAATTGTGATGCTCTGTGAAAGCGCTCAGTCGCTTATATACTCGACTCCAACGCTACTTTTGATGTGACAATTTTTCTTGACCCTCTTTCTAAACACTTGTCAACTTCTAGAGGGGCGTAAATAGTTCAGAAGACATATAACTTCTTTTTTTGCGTTTTTATTTTTTTAAAGGCAAGTCATCTCAAAGCTATCTGCAAAGCTTTCGAAATTCGGCCACAGAGGGCGTCAGCAGTAAATGACGCGTGCTGGGTGGGACACCGTTCTTTGTTCTTGAACGTGTTGTTGATGCGATTTTTGGAATATTCATTTTCTTCCTTTTTATACAGTAAGTTGTGGGAGTAATTACCTTTCACTTTCTTTACGTGATGCAATTATTCTTAGCATAAGAATGCTTAATAATTGATTTTTTTCTTTCTTTTTCGCTTGTTAACAGATGCGACTAAATAACCAGTAGCCTTTTCTCAGTGATTGAAATATTTCAAATTTGTATTTTCTGAGAAGTTTTCAAAGTCGACGTCTTGTGATGAATAATTTTCATGGGCACTCGTGCAACAAAAGATATTTGCATGACAATTTTCTTTGACGGCTTTACTGCTCGTCAACTAGAGATGCCTTGAGAGATCGTTGTAATTGAATGAAGTTTGTAAATGCTTTCTGCACTTTAATTTTACAGTGTGGTATCATTTAAATTACTAAACAAATTAATTAAATTATTAATAAATTATAAAATTATAAAACTAAAGATAAAAATTCTCAGTTTATCTTGTTTATCTATCATTGTCTTACGCAAGACCTTTTCACAATTTTACTGTCCCGTCTGACTGCATATTATGTTTAAAAAATTTCGGAAAGACAACAAGGTAAACGAAAAGGAAAGGTGCCACAGAAAGTTTGGATACAGACAGAATCGGGGCGATAAATAAAAGTTTCTTTTTAATGAGATTTATTACTTTCTGTGTTTCGCATTAGTTTTTATCACATGTACCACGTGGCCAAATTATTAGGGAAAGTTACACAAAAATAGCATTTCTGTATTTTAGCTACGAAAACGAATTAGAAAAACGCTGAATAGAATAAATGCAGTTCTTGCTCTAGACTTAATCTGCGAATCAAGCTGACTCACTATAAATAAAAGTAACAGTCAATTTTCGAAAAATGCCAGTCAATTTAAATAGATGTTTTTAAAAAAAGCGATTACATTTTTTAATATAGCATTAAAAAGTACGTTATTTTATTTATTTTTCCTCATGTATTTAACGATTTTACTCCGAAGCATTAAGGTCAAAGCTATAAGAGGAGATTCCCATGAGCTTGTATTTAGAAACATACAAATCATAATCCTGAAGATCGGTACTTCAAGCAAGCACTGTCATTGTGTATCGAACATACAGAATGACTTTGAAGATTTGCCAACCTGGGAAGGTCAAAATTTGTAAGATGTTACAGACGCAGCACGTTTCATACCTTACTGTACAACATGGTTACTGTACCACTGTACAACTTGCGAGCGTTATCTTTGTGAAATGAGGCGCTTTATTCGTGACGATGAACGTTACAATGTGAAATGGCAATTTCATGATTTTTTTGTATTAATAGAAATGGACCTAAATTTTGCAACTCAAACTCTGATTCACAGTTAAAAAAAATGAGAGTAAATTAAAAAAAATATATATCGATTTACGTGTAAAACACGGGTACCCGCGAGCCCTGATAAATCATTTTATTTTTATTTATTGTTCATTTCTTCATCATTAACGTTAAAAAAATTAATAAAAATAGAATAACAGAGGGTTAATGAATATGAGTCAGTATTTAGTGACATTCTTTTTGGTGTCTATAACGGCTTCTATACGCCCAAATTCCAATCACTTTGTTGCACTTTTTTGATTCCTGGATAGTGATGCTAAACATTTATCAATTTTTCAGTTGGTGTGTATTTGCGATGTTTTCCATGATCATTTCTCTCTTTCTTATCTCCCACAAATGTTCGATGGGGTTCATATTCGTGGAATTTACAGTCCAGGTAACTCTATGTGTAAAACTGGCATAATATGGTCTGACACGAATGCTGTGGCGCATTATGGCAAGGGGCTGAATGCTTTTCTCACCTTTTAAAGTAATATTTCAAAATAGCATAATCGGAAAGTATTTTAGTATTTTTGTTTAAAAAATAAATATTCATCATTACAACTTTGAAAGACAAAGACTTAGAAGTTAAGCAGACAATAAAATGAAGAAAATGGTTATTGCGGATTTTCAATACATCACTTGTAATACACACTGAAAAGTTGTGTTACTGTTATTCGTATGTTGTGCTGTAGTTATTTGTGACGACAAATTATAAGTAACTACTGCACTACATGCGTGCAGAGCGATGCTTTTCAGTTTGGTAGCAAAATTTCATCATACATCAAATATTATGTATAGAGTGACCACTTATGTTCTTTGTCAACCTATTAACTTCAGAAAGAGGAGAGTTATATTCATATAAGTGGGGTCTAGGTATAGTATAGTAGCTATGCGCTATCTACTGAAACAGCTTACAGCGTCACCTGGTGGCTAAATCCGGAGTTATCGTTTTTATCTCAAAAACGGTACAAGATGAGAAAAAAGTCAATTACAAAGTTGTTCAGCATCACGAATTCATTCAGAAAACACACCTTGCGTGCATTTAATGTTCAAAATAGAAGGCGTAAAATACAAAACGTAAAAACGTATTATAGATGCTCGTGCCAGAGTGTCACCTGTCATGTTGTACAATGTGCAGCGAGAATTGCAGACCAGAGTTCAGATGTGTATTGCTGAAAACGGAAAACACTTTGAGCATGGAGGTCAAAGGAGCCTGACATCAAGTAAGCGCAGTTTTGGAAAACGAGACCAAACAATTGTGCGTTTCATGCTTTCTATTTGCAGCATTATTGTGCGCATTTAAGTGCGCAAGGTGTCTTTTCTTACTAAATCCATGATGCTGGACAGCTTTGTAAGTGACATATTTTCCGTAATTCATACCGTTTTGAAGATAAGAATGCTATTTCCGAATTTAGCCGTCATTTGGTGCTGTCAGCGGTTTCAATGTGTAGTTCATTTCACCACAGATGCACCACATTCATAGATACTTTACTATACCTAGAACCTGTTTTTATGACTATAGCTGTCGCCGTTCTAAAGTTAAGTTAATGGGGGAACAAAGACTTTAGTGGGCACACTGTCTAATATTTGAAACATCTCGTATCAGATATTCGACATCCACTATCAATTATGTATCTATATATATATTCGAAATCCTACTATTTTGATTGTCTTTAATTATAATCTACTGGTTATGGCTCCTGACGATGGTGCTAGTGGTTATAATTTCCGTTCCATTCTATTATAAAATTGTTTAATTATATTTTGTTTGGGTCAGCATCTGTTTTTTTTTTTCCACTTGAGGTTTGTAATTTTTGCATCTGCTGTTATATATTTTTTCATGCGGGCTATGTCATATTTGCAGTATACATTGTGTCTTACTTATTAGTTATATATATATATGTATACATATATATATATATTCTCTACTAATATAAGCCATAAACTTTTTACACGAGCCATAAGTTACACGGAGAATTTACGAGCCATAACCTTTTACACGAGCCATAACCTTTAGTTACAAGTTCCTCATACTAATTAGCTGTAATTGGATTAATTAACACCAATGTATATTAGAATAAATATACTTAACAAAAGTAGTGATTTTTAGGCATAGTTTGATATGTATCTTTTTAATTATTACATGATACTTATTTAATGCAGCAAATATTGTTACTTAAATTCCCAACTTTTTTCTCATACCTATTTCTTTTTTTTTTCTCTATTTATTAAATTTTTGAAATCTGGCAACTGGTGTTTTTTTCATCTTATATTAGCAACATTTTGGATACTCTTCAATCTGTCATCAAGCTATCGACCATTTTGCTTCCATTTTGATTTTGCTAATAGGATACCCTTCCGTAGTTGCATATTTAGCTTTTTTCTGTGCTAAGCCAGTACATAGAAATCCTGTCATTTGTTTTTATTTTGGTAGTGAGTATACGGTTTGTGGGGCCTGATGAGCATAACCGTAGCGTACTAAAATATTACAAAAACAAAAGTAATAATATTAGTGTACCGCAAAACGCATAGAAAAATTCCCATGCAATTTGTGGTGAAATTCGCACTTTCCCACACTGAAGAAATGATGTCACTGTTTTTACATTAATAAAAATAGATCTAGTGAAAGGAGAGAGTAATACAGAGATATCCAGTGTGTTTGAGAAATCACTGACACATAGTGTTGGTAATGTTAAATGATCGATTGAATAAGTAATTTTTCTGATCGAAAGTTACTGATGGTAGATACCTGAGACAAGGACATTATTTCTTCGGCCATAAAACAGGACTAGGCCTTTTCAATGATTTTTATAATCTGCAATGTACGACGTATACCTTCTTAATGTCTGTAATTAGTCTGTCCCTGATTTGAAATGGTCGATGCAACTCAGAATAAGCGTTCTCCTATATGCCCAATTGCTATAATTTGAGACCTTTTGCTTGTGTAATAGATGCTTAGAATGTTTAATCGATATTTAATTAATATTGCGTGCTTGAATCGTAAATGTAAATATATTAAGCAAGACCTTAAATTGTCAGTCCATAATAGTTCAACTGTTTGAATATGACAATATACACACAAAATCAATCAATACACTTCAACACTGGTTTGTGTCAGAAGATCTATCACTCAATTTATTTATTTTTTGTTTTGTAAGATTTTGCTTCTGTTTTTACTCTCAATGGCAGGGTCACGGACCAGGTTTCTTCTTAAAGGTGTTCTGACCCGTATAAGCCGTGGCACTAACGACCTGAAAAAATTACGGAAAAAACACACATCTGAAGATGCACATATTTCGTGTATATCTTTAATAAAGACCTTTTCCCCTTTTCAAAAAGCTTAAAAAGCCTTAAACGGTCATAGTAATAACGTCCATATGGCTATCAAGAAAAAAAAAAAAAAAAAAATGTAGATCTCATGCTTATTCATACCTACAGCACTTCAATTTATTTGTTATGATTTTAAATTATGTATGTATCAATAATCACAAGATCTATCATTTTGATGGTTAAAGTTTAATATTTGTTGTTTTAAACTTTGATAAAATATTAAAGATAGCAGAACTAGGCAGAAATTAGTTTAACAAAGCAGTGCAAATAACTCTTTTGAAAAGAGTTTATATGAGATTTCAGAGCGAATACAGCTAATGGTAATCGCTAATTAAAATACTATTTTACAAAAAAATTCTGAAATGTTTTAATAAAATTGCATTATTCTTGATTTTTTTAATTTAATTTCATTAGAATCAAGATAACTGCTTTTTTACAAATTTAACATTCATCCACATAGTACAAAGAGTATCGTATGTTTATTAGAAATCCAAGATACTCCACATAACTTTAAATGGGCCTCTATTAGAGATTTAATGTGTGATCTCTCTAACGACCAAAGAACATCTGTAATATCCAGAAGTTCCATAAGGGATCTACATACAAGTAGCATAGATAAAGTTCCAGAATATCCAAAAGATCCCAAATTTTCCAGAAATAGATATCTGTCTCACATCCAGAATATCAGAGAATCCGAAATAGCCCCAAAATGGCTACCTATATTATATCTAGAAATACCTAAATGATCTGAAATAGTTCAGATATTACACTTGTTCTTTGGTCGTTAGAGAGATCACACCTCAAATCTCCAATAGGGCGAGAGGTCCATTTTAAGTTATCTGGAGGACCTAGACCTCATACAAAGGGCATTCCATAAAAACTGAGAGTAAAATCATAAAAAATCAAGAAATATATTTACAGCAAAAAACACATCATTCTTTTTCAAAATGCCTTCGGTCAGATGGTATGCAACGGTCCCATCGTTCAACCCACTTTTCAAAACAAGTAGAGAAGCCCTTTTCTGGAAGCTGCTTCAAAGAACCCTCCACTGCTGAAACAACTTCAGAATCTGTGTTAAATTTTTTGCCACGGAGCTTCTCCTTCAACGTCGGAAACAGCCAGAAATCGCATGGTGCGAGATCTGGACTGTAAGGGGGTGTGGCATGATTTTAATATTGCATTTACTAAGATATTGCTGAACAGAAGTAGCGACATGCGGGTGAGCATTATCGTGATGTAATGTCCAATTCCCTACCAGTTCATCTCCATTTCTGTAGGGCAAATAAAACAGTTCTTTAAACAAGCACGGAACTAGGAAAATAAAATCGTCTGCTTCGTGTAGAATTTTGTATAAACGTACAGTTAACAGTTTGAAAAAAATCGCCTGCACTTCTATTTTTTAGTTTCTCGGTGTTGCCACTGCGTAAAAAAATAACTCTCAGTTTTTATGGAATGCCCTTTGTAGATATACACATACCTTGTGTTGGCCGTATTAGTAATCATAACCCATATCCATTCTTATTATCGCTTAGAGGTAGCTGCGTAATCAACCAAAATCTGGTTCAGATCCCCTGGATTCCTACCATTTGTGCGCCACTTTTCAAATAAATTAGTTTCACTGAACATGATCAAATTTTCTTTTTTTTTTAAACCATAAATCTGATAAAATTCTTTGCTCACACTATAATAAATTGGAAATATCAAGTACACAACGCATTAAACATTTTGTAGCCTTCTGTAATTAATAGGGATGGACGCGAGACGAGAAACAGGTCTGTCTCGTCTCGTCTCGCAGTGGTAAACTTCTGTCTCGTCTCGTCTCGCAAACGCTTTGTCTCGTCTCGCGTCTCGCAGAGAAATTGCTGTTTCGTCTCGCGTCTCGCGCGAGACGTCTCGCATTTTAAGGACTGCAATTTTGTTACCACATTTTTAGTAACATTAATACTATTTTATTGAAAACTAGCTGACCCGGCAAACGTTGTTTTGCCATATAAATTATTCCTAGGATTATTTTAGTAGAAAGAAATGACTAACTTATTGTAAGTGTGTGAGGATGTGGTATATGAGTGGAAGAGGCATGGAGCGCTGTGAACAATGCTGGAATATAAAAATAACACAATACCAAACATTTATATTTTTAATTCATTGTAATTTATTCTTTACATTTATATATATCGCTAATTACAATAATTTTACTAAAAAATAATATCAATCCCTTAACGGAATAGAGTGAACAATATTTTTAGCTAACACAAACAAACTGCATGGTTTGCCCACTCGAGATCATGCCACGTATAATTGTCCGTGTGAAAAACATGGCGTGCTCAAATCTAAGCCACAAACAAACATAGTTTGGCCTTGAGACTTATTCATAGTCATTCCATAAAAAATTTTGTCCAAAAAAAAATAATAATAAAAGGATGAAAATCTGAAACATTTTCAGATTTTAAATACGCACTATAGCGCTATATATTAAAATCGTATCATAATTTATGCGTCGTCCCTATTTTTCTCTCATATTCCATTAAGTTGGAAAGTGTATATTATTCATGACTGTGCTGTATTTTTTTTTCTTGTTTCGTAAAACCCATCTTTGGAATCGAAATCTATCTTAAAATCGTCTACTAAAACTATTTTACAATATTCGCCAAGTATATTACAACTACACTTCATCGTTCTATATATTGTTTCGAATGCGCATCATAATACATGCGTATACCATGTATGTCTTTCTTGGGTTGATTCCTACTTTAACGCCTCGACTCTCGCCAAGGTGGCGATCATTAAACATATGCAGTTACAATGACAATTTTTTGCATTTATGTGGCAATCATAATTTAGAATTAAAATGGCGATTTGGAACAACATGTAAGCACAGCATGCCGTTACATTTTTATTTATTTTGGATTGCCAATTAATGTAGTTGTAATAATAAAGTGTCTTCAAATTCCTTAACTGGTGCGTTTATCGCTAATTTGTTTACTTTAGTTTTCATCTAGTTCTTTTGGGAGCGCCGAAACGGTACGTACGTATTATGCCGGCGGTCACTTCCGCCAAACTACTTTTTCGTCAAATTTGCTGGCAAACTATTGCCAATCGTATTCCAAACCATCAACAATTTCATGTGCCCGGCATTTATCTTGGTGAAAATTGCTTGTCTTGAAGGACCGCCGGGATAATACGTAAGTACCGTTGAAACTTGTGCATTACTCCCAGAGACCCATGACTGCAAAGCTCGCCAAAGTACGGGGATTTTTTAGGTTGGCGAGAGTGGGGGGCGTTAAAATAGGAATCAACTCTTTCTTGTACCATAAAACACATCTTTGGAATCGAAATCTATCTTAAAATCGCCTACTGAAACTGTTTTACAATCTTCGCCAGGCATATTCGTCCTATAGGCATATTCCAACTATGCCGCAAAGACATGAAATGGGAATCATAATCCATGAGTGTACAGTGTTTTCCTTTCTTGTTCCACAAAGCACTTCTTCAGAATAGAAATCAATATTAAAATCGCCTAATAAAACTGTGTTACAATATACGCCAGGCGTTTTCTAACTATACTCGAAATATATTTATAATAAATTGTCACGTTTTGGCTCCCCATTTAGCGATCCATTATCAAAAATTGCAAATCCTTGTGCGACTTTCAACATTTTATTAACGCCCCCCCCCTCTCCACGTTATCTGGCAAACACATTTGAAAAGGGACTCGATGCGCTAATGCCTAGACAAAAATCCTGATTGAACTTATTAGCACTCTGGTGCTAAAAATTTTGAGGTGGACCGCCCTTGTGACTTAGGGGTATGAGACAAAATCATATTCGCAGACCTAACGAATATACATATAAAATTTCTTTAAAATCGGTCGAGCCGTTTTGGAGGAGTATGGTAACTAACACTGTGACATGAGAATTTTATTTATTAGATATACCCAATATGAGTTCAATCGAATGTACCGTTTAAACGCTAGAGCACTTTCAAGAATTTCCCCCCCCATAAGCCATAATGTAAAAGAAATCTTTGTAGTAGCCCAGTAGAAAAACTATAAGTTCTATACACATCAAAATCAATGTCGGTCTTACGATGGTGGTTTATAACATATATACCCAATTTGAGCTCAATCGAATGCCCCGTTTAGGAGCTATCGTGTTCACTCACATACACACAAACACACACACACACACACACATACAAACATACATCTCGTAAAAATAGCATAAATGAATTCAGAAGACCTCAAAACGTGTTAATACATCAAAATCTCGAAGTCGAATTTTTTCATGATTACAATACTTTCCTTACAGGGTACATGTTCGGAAAGAAAAAAGGATGAAAATCTGAAACACTTTCAGGTTTTAAATACACACTATAGTGCTATATATTAAAATCGTATCATTAGTTATACGTTGTCCCTATTTTTCTTACTTATTCCATTAAGTTTCAAAAGTGTATCATTATTCATGACTGTGCTGTATTTTTCTTGCTTGTTTCGTAAAACCCATCTTTGGAATCGAAATCTATCTTAAAATCGCCTACTAAAACTATTTTACAATCTTCGCCAAGTATATTACAAATATACTTCATCGTTTTATATATTGTTTCGAATGTGCATCATAATCCATGAATGTACCGGTTTGTCTTTCTTGGGTTGATTCCTACTTTAACGCCTCGACTCTCGCCAAGGTGGCGATCATTAAACATATGCAGTTACCATGACGATTTTTTGCATTAATGTGGCAATCGTAATTTAGAAATAAAATGGCGATTTGGAACAACATGTAAGTAAAGCATGCCGTTACATTTTTATTTATTTTGAATTGCCAATTAATGTAGTTTTAATAATTAAGTGTCTTCAGATTCCTTAACTGGTGCGTTTATCGCTAGTTTGTTTACTTTAGTTTTCATCTGGTTCTTTTGGGAGCGTTGAAACGGTACTTACCGTATCGTACAATCGTATTCCAAACCATCAACAATTTCATGTGCCCGGCATTTATCTTGGTGAAAAATTGCTTGTCTTGCCGGACCGCCGGGATAATACGTAAGTACCGTTAAAACTTGTGCATAACTCCCAGAGACCCATGACTGCAAAGCTCGCCAAAGTACGGGGATTTTTTAGGTTGGCGAGAGTGGGGATGTTAAAATAGGAATCAACTCTTTCTTGTACCATAAAACGCATCTTTGGAATCGAAATCTATCTTAAAATCGCCTACTGAAATTGTTTTACAATCTTCGCCAGGCATATTCTTCCTGTAGGCATATTCCAACTATACCGCAAAGACATTTTAAATGCTGTTTGGAATGGGCATCATAATCCACGAGTGTACCGTGTTTTCCTTTCTTGTTCCACAGAGAACTTCTTCGGAATAGAAATCTATATTAAAATCGCCTAATAAAACTCTTTTACAATATACGCCAGGCGTTTTCTAACTATACGCGAAATATATTTATAATAAATTGTCGCGTTTTGGCACCACATTTAGCGATCAATTATCAAAAATTGCAAACCTTGTGCGACTTTCAACATTTTATTAACTTCCCCCCCCCCCTCTCCACATTATCTGGCAAACACATTTGAAAAGTGATTCGACACGCTAATGTCTACACAGAAATCCTGATTGAAATGAATAGCACTCGGGGGCTAAACATTTTGGGGTGGACCGCCCTTATGACTTAGGGGTATGAGACATAGTTAAAAACCTATTCTATGACCTAACGAATATACATAGAAAATTTCATTTAAATTGGTCGAGTGGTTTCGGAGGAGTTAGGTGACTAACACTGGGACAGGAGAATTTTATATATTAGAGATTAATATTAATAATAACAATTAGTTATACAGATTACTGTATTAGTACATATATTAGTTACTATATTAACTCATATGTGCTTTTGAAGTGATGAAAATTCAAATTTAATATGACATGACGCCGAAAAAATATTTATTTTTCATTTTTACCAGCTGCGTGCCCATTCTTCGCACTGTAGGAAATGAAAATTCTTCCTACATGTGTCATTCGAATTAATTCCAGTGATGTTGAATCTCGAAAACAGCAAAATTATTTTACTCTTGACGTACAATTTGCGTCATTGGTAGTAACCTGCGATCATTGAAATATAATGACCGAAAAATATGGTGTCATTCGCGATCGAAAGATGAAAAGCTAGCCGGTTTGCAGCGAAAACTCCTCACTTTCAAAGTGTCTTATTTCTACATACTGTTTTTTAGGTTTAATTTGTAGCATTAATAGCTCAGACTCTATACATGAGTGTTGAATCGTTTGTGTTGAATCGTTTTATTTCAAAATAGCTGCGCACCCGCTTTTCATACTTCAGGAAGCAAATATTTTACTAACATATGATCATAACTACATGCGACAAAACAGAATCTCAAAAAAAAAAAAAAAAAAAAAGGCAATCTTTTCTGTTGAAACTATTGTTGGATAACGCAAAGAAGAATTACTTATCGTTTAGTTAGTTGCAAGACAATTGATGGGAGTTTCATTTGCTTTTGAAATCATATAAAGCTTGGAATTTTGTTAGAATTGATGCAGAACTCAGGACTTGTTGCGAAAAAAAAAAAAAAATTAATCTAATTGAGCGGCCCCAATGTATGGAATAGTGAATTCATAAAAGTTTCAATTGGGGACGGGATAGTTACACTGAAGCCTGCTTATCCCCCCTCTCCCTCATTTTAATATATGAGATATGGGTTTCATATTTAATCGGAAACCCGGTTTTAACCTGTTCATTCACACCATGAAAAAGAAGAGACAACATAGAAGACTGAGAAGACTTGTGACCAGGGTTGTTTCTCAACATGGATCTTTAAATGCTCCACTGAGTCCCAGCCTTGTATTTGCGCAAACGCTCCAGTAGATCATTCCTTTGCGTTCGCATAGCTTGGCTTATGGTTAAGGTGACCATATTTTTGAACGTAAAATTTAGGACAAATCCCCAAATTTGAAACAAAATTGAGGACATTTTATAATTAATGAAATAATTAACTGTAATCTAATTAAAAAACAATGTAATAATTAAAAACTGTCCCCAATTGCTTTTTTTACATTTTGGGGACAAATTGCAAAAAAGCACAAAAATTGGGGACTGTCCTCGAAAATTAAGGACGTATGGTCACCTTATTTATGGTGAAAGAAACATTTTTAATAACTGATGAAACATTTTATTTATAAATATTAATTTATTTAAGAGAAAAATATGAAATATCCATAAAATTTAATTACATATGTATTCATCCATTTTGATGAAATGTAGCCAATATTATAAGTAAACAAAAAATCCCGATTATTAAGTACACAATTAGAGCATAAAATATCAAAGTAAGCATACTTGCATCAACTATTTGAAAAATGTAATAATTATACCCAGACTTTCTAAATCAGTTTGAAATTTCCACATTAAAATATAAGGACAGCATACTTGAATAATTTATTCATAATTCTGGATTATGCGTAAATATGAATTAGACATTAAAACTCACTTGCAATTTAAACCTAATTTTTCAGCTATCTAAATATTTACAAAACACAGCAATATCAGAACTATGAAACCGAATATCTATGTTGACATCAGTGATCAATTGGGAGCGGGAGGCTAATTATCAAATAATTATCTATTTTTTTCAATGATTTTGTAATACAGTTTAACTGTATTTCATGCACTAACTGTAAGTACTAATTGCCTCGCAACGGCACAGTGGTTATGTCACTGAAAATGGTAGACGGCCGAACTGTGAAGGTCCCGGGTACGGATGCTATCGCGTGGCTGTCGATCTAACGGTCTGGAGTTTTGGTAGGTTTTCTTCAGATGTAACGTGAATACGCGTAGAACCCCTTAGAAAGTCTTCCTGCCAAGGCACCCACCCATCCTTGGGAGATAGCCTTAGTGTAGCGTTGCCTTAATCAAAGAAATCACATGTAAGTACCGTATTTACTCGTGTATAACGCGCACTTTTTTTCAAAAATTTAAGGCAAAAACTCCGGGTGCGCGTTATACTCGGAATAATTTTTCACTGCTGCATATAATCAGACGATATAAGTTTGAATCAAGAAAAGTACTCGAAGAAGAAAATAAAACTCGAAAAATCTTACTTAATCGAAGTCATTTTTTGCTACATGTATTTGCTATGTATATTACTAACACTTCTTTCATACAACAGTGCTAGAAACATTACATTTATTAATATAATTAGCAATCCTCATTGGCGCTACTGCCGCTCTCGTCACAGTCCTCGTCATCACTGGCTCAGTCAATGCTTTTTTTAATCGTACAAAACAATTTAAACAAAACTTTTTAATTGAAATATGGGCTTCTTTCCACATCCACTCATGAAATAAAGCAAAAGTAGATGACGTGTTAAATTGAAAAAGTTTACAGTTAGGTATTAAAAACCGTGGTCATACAAAATTCATCTTACCGCTGAAAAATCCTTTAAAATACAGGCAACTCGCGATTTTGCGACCCTTCCCGATTTAACGACCCTCTGATGAAGTCCAGACCGTTTTCCAAATACCTTTTCTAAGCTTTCGATTTAACGAATATTTGATTTAACGTCCAGCTTGCCGAGTCACGTGGAGGTCGTTAAATTGCGAGTCGAATGTATATAAAATGTACGCAGATGTTAATATCCTCGTACAGAGGCTAGGACAAATTACCTTTACAATTGATTTGCGTTTGTAACTTTTAAAAGAGAAGTATTTGCACTGCAACTGCAAAGCACAGGATCAAATACAAGGGGAAAAACCACTGATCGCAACCACTGTGTGGCCAAAGCATTTATCTGTACGACTGTGAGTGAAAACCATCGAATTTCGTTTCCATACCATAAGATGACCAAAAGCTCGTTTTTTTTTTTTTTTTTTTTTTTTTTCCCCTGTGTTCAGTTACCTAAAATTAATTCAATGTGTTCAGAATGTACGGAAAACTTGCTGTAGCAAGTTTAATCCTTTAAAAAAATGAACGACTATAGTAATAAGTTTGTTTACATGTGTATTATTGCATCAGTCTTTCTTTCGAACTTGAGCCGCTCCTAGAGGTGCCAAAGCGCCCCCCCGGGCAAGACAGGAGATTTTCGGCAGATCCTCCTCATACACACGAGTTTTCCTAGAATTTGATAATGATGTTGTCCAGAGTAGCAAGCAAAATAGGCGAGGCTTTCTTTTACTGAAAGTTTTTTCTCCCCTCCTACTGTGAAAGAGTGGAGATGAGCGCCCGTTTTCTTTGGGAATGGCATTGTACGTAGATTGTGTATCTATTATTGAATAGGACAAACAATCTGATTTTGTCTGAATTTGAGTCTGTTCCCAGACTTGTAAACAAAGTTTGTCATGCACTTTGTTACACTTCCCTTCCTTTTTTTTCTTTTCAAGAGTAAAAGCTGCAAACCCTTGTTTTGCAAAACTCAGATTTAAACAACTGTTTACTGCAGTGCGCAAAATCTACTGACGATACTTAATGCTTTTCATTTTTGAAATTTAGGAAAAAGGCAAAAGGTCATTGACTAAAATAAGTTAGTTATAGAATAGACTAAAACATTTATTCTTATAAATATACATAATCAATATTCTTAACTTATGGAACGGAAGGGGGGAGGGATAGGCGACAAAAACGTTCTTTTCACATATCCCTCAATCTCTAAGAAAAAAAAAATATATACCATTCTTGATGTAAAATACAGTCCCCGCGAATACCTAAAATTCAATTTATGGACATTCTGAAATTAATTCTCTAAAAAGGATCGATGGCCGCCCTCTCAAAGAAAAATAAATATCTGTATCTTGCGTTAAATTGTAAAAAATATAAATCCTATGCTTAGACAGAGCTTAAATTAAAAACTTATTTGTTTGAATTTAGTGTAAATGGCATTATTTTCCGGTACACCTAATAGCAATATTACGAATAATGCGGATATAGTACGCCTTTCCCCTCCCTGATTAAATCTCTACTGATTACTTTAACGACAACTTCAAGTCTCTTAAATAAGCCTAATTTTTATATTAATGAAAACAAGATTATATTAACGATAATTATAATTATTTGCATAATATTTCTAATAGCATTACTGTGAGTGCATTTTTAGTTTTCATTATAGTATCTCAGGTGGCTAATAGACGTCTTACTTTCTGTTTATACGTATTTTAAATTACTGAACAGTTTATTTATTTGTTGATTACTGTCCATTAGTACTTTTCCACAATAATTTTTAGCGAGAGTTCTATAGTCGTTACACAACGCTTTTCTGTATGCTACATAATTGTAATAGTAATATTGTGCTATATGATACAGATTTTTTCCGATTTCAACGCTGTTCTGTTATGGATATTGGCTTTTTCGATAGTCTGATTACGTTATCAAGAACCTGTTTAATAAGAATATATTTCCTTTTTACAGTTAATGCTTGTCTAATACGATTAATATCAAAAATGATGTTTTCAACTTTTACTTTTCAAATTTCTTAAGTAAATATTATCATTTATTAATATTTTAAAGTTCCATTTCATTGTCTTTACACAATTGAGTCTCTATTTTATTTAATTTGTAATTTTACTTGTAAACATTGTTTTAAAAACTTTTTCGTGCACTCGGTGTTAATTCTGTATCGTTTTATCATAAAATATTTTTTTGTAAATAAATCTTTTTACAAGAATTTAAGTAATTTTATTGGGAAAAGATGATCATTCCACCATTGGAAATAGCTGTAAAACGTTGAAATTTGAAACTCGAAGAACCCAGCAGCCGGTCTGGTGTGCACATGTTCACGGCATCCATATCTCGCCCATGTGGCGTTATATTTGCCTCAAATCAAAGTCATCTAGAGTCTACAGCTTTGCGAAAACCCGTACCCAATTCACGATAACTGACCACCTTTCCTTCTTTAACCTTCACATTAATGTTGTTCTTTTAGGAAAACTTGAACCTTTTGAGCAGCTTTTTAAAATATCCAATTGCGCTAGAGATTTGGAAAATTTTAAGAATGTCTCTTTACAAGTTGTACCGTGAACTGTTAGAATCAGTGCACCATGGATGTATTTAAAGGGGGGCCGGACACACACTTCCCCCCCGAAATTTTGATTTTTGTTACTAAAATGATAGTGATATCGTCTTTTTGGGAAAAATTCTGCCTTTTTTACCGTTTGGACCCCCTCCAAAATGTTTTTCTGGATACGCGTCTGCAGTGCACCTATAAAAGTTACGGAATACTCAGGGGAAGAAAATGTTAAGCATGCAGAATTTTGCAGCATCTTTTTTAAACTGGTAACATTTTATCCCATTTTTGAAGACAATTTCCGTGCTTAATATTTTTTTTCTGAAAATTGCATCCGATATACAGGTTTACTGTTAATATTAGAACATAATACAGTTAGTGAGTAACTTATATTAATTTTTTTGAGTTTTAACATCTTTAGTTTGTTTTTACAGCTGTTCAAAAGTCCTCTAATGATGATCCCTTTTGAAAAGGAACACCCTTAACAGTATATTTCAAAAATGATGTTTTGATTCCCGTAACACAAATACAAATAAACTAATTATGTTAAGCACTTCAAGATTTTTGGAAATTCTCTCTACATGTTATACTATACACTTAAATTAGTGATAAACCTATATCAGATAGCAAACTTACGGAAAAAAATTCTTAAATATCTGAAATTTTGCAGAATATGTAAAAATTTTATAGTGCAATTTCATTTTCAAGAATGTTTTCAAGTTTATCTTAATGTGCGTGCCAAGACCGTGAGAGATATTTTGCTTCTTTAAAATACGCCCTTAATCAATAGCAACATCACTTTTATTGGTTGGTTTTCACTATCAACAAGTTGTAAAAATGTATCGATTTGTCTTTTATTTTAAATCATAACCGCTATACTGAAAGCACTTAACTGAAGTATGACACATACAAAATTTTTTGCAACCGCAATTGCAATCCCAGAAGGCTTCTAAACACTTCATTTTAAATCAAACGTTTTTGAAAAATTTGTTCTCAAAATTTTTTGAGAGAGGCGTCCCAAACAAGGGAATAATTAATATTACATGATTAATATAAATTAATAGTTTTATATAAATTATATAAATTAATTATAATAATTTTATTAATGCATTGATTCATCAATCATAATTAATTAATATTAATTATTTATAACACCATACCACACCTATACCCCGAAAGTTCAACACATCCTATCATTTATCGGTTACACAATAACCCTGGCCCCTCCTTCTCTTGAAAGGTGCGGACCCCTACCCTCCCGGTCCTGGCCTGCTAAGATTTAACGATAGTTAAAAATCAGTCATTTCTAAAATTTCGTATTTATCTGCGAATTTACAAATTTTTTTGAAAATCTTAGGGGAGATGAAAGCCTGCTAGGTAGGGATCAGCCCCGTTGACCCCGTCTGGTTACGGCCCTGGGTTTTCTTCTTCATTTTCTTTTAATCTTCCTTAAATGGGGTTTGACGTTTTACGCGAAAACAGGAAATTCGAAAAGTATATACAGGTATGTTTCATAGGTTTAGCTCATAACCTTAGTGCCACCTAGTAAAAATGCCTTAAAATATACTCTGGTAAAAATAGTTCTCACAAGATTCTTATGCGAGACGGAAAATTCTCGCGAGAAATCTCGCGCGAGACAAGACTCTGTCTCGTCTCGCAAAAAAATTGCCTGTCTCGTCTCGCGAGACGACGCGAGAACGCGAGACAATGCGAGATTTCTCGCGTCTCGCGTCCATCCCTAGTAATTAATTTCCTTTGCATATTCTGAAGACAGAAAGTTCAAAAGCAACGTGATCTAAGTCACATTTCTACAAACCTATCGCAAGACACTATCGATTTTTGTTACGCCAAAGGAAGTGGAACTATTTCGCAGTTTCCATTAAAAAGTGTAAATTTTGCTCGCTCGAAAATTTAACCACGCACAGATTCTGACGAGGAAGATCTAGATACTAACAGGAGTGTCTTGATATTCACGCGACACGTTTTAAGGTTACTCTTAACCGACCCTGCCGTAATTCGAACATCAGTATGAACTTACGATTTTTCCTGTGTAATGTAAATATCGTAATTTTAGTAGAGATATATAAAAAATGAGTGAGAAATGCCTTTCTTCTTTTGGTTTGGTCGTTCATTTATTAGTGACATAAAAGACTAGTCTGGTTACGGCTTTTTATTTTTCGACGTCACATACTCGCATTAACATGCACAGGTATGGAAAAAATAATCCAGTTTGGTCTTTATTCGGCTGTCGTTCATCATCCACACACGTTCAGCAAAGTTATAAATACCATTCGTTTACAAATAACGCATACTTTAATCTGCTATTCTTAAAATTTGCACAAGGTTCCGTCTTTATATTTAATTCTGCATCAACGCTTTTTAATGGCAACACCCTATTTTAACTGTCTTAATCGGGGAAAACCCTTTAAATTATCCTAAATATAAATTTCCACGAATTTTCTACGATAATTACCGTATATTTTGCGAAATCTTTTTAGCGCGATTTTAAGAGGTTATCTTCAAATTGTATCTTAAGGTTATGAATTTTTCGTCCAGTCGCAGTTTCAAATTCGGGAATTAAAATGCTTATTACTTACAGGGAAAATAATGTTTCTGGTCTTAAAACTTTTTGTACAGAAAAAGTAAACAATAATAACAAAAAGCACTCAAAAAGAAACTGGTGTTAAAAGATAAGATAAAAAAAAACTTTGTATAATAACACACATAAAAAGGTATTTATCGCACTGGACGATCGTTTCGGTTGAAAAAAATATTCAGCCTTCTTCAGCGTGCGGCAAAATAGTGGGGACTTAAAGGTAAATAAAAAACGAAAGCCAACAGGAAGTTGCCAATCGGGAAAAAAAAAAGAAAGAAACCCGGGAGGAGGGAGAAAAAGAAAAAAAAAGCAGAAGAAAAAAAAAAAGCAGGGTAGATAAAATTAAAATAAAGATTCAGATAAATAAAACTTTGTATAATAACACACATTAGAAGGTATTTATTGCACTGGACGATCGTTTCGGTTAAAAAAATATTCAGCCTTCTTCAGCGTGTGGCAAAAAAGTGGGGACTGAAAGGTAAATAAATAAATAAATAAATAAATAAAAATAAAGCAAGAAACCCGGGAGGAGGGAAAAAAGAAGAAGAAGAAAAAAGCAAGGTAGATAAAATTAAAATAATGATACAAATAAAATAAAATATAGAAAAATAAATATATTAAAAAAAAGCACACACAAAAGCAATAGAAAACAGAACAACAAAAGAATAATAAGAAAAACATAAAAAACGAAAAAAAAAAGCACAGGAATTATATACAGAACACATAAAAAAAAATAGTAATATTCATAAAGGAAATATAGAAAACACTCACAATGACAGCAAAATAAATAAAATGTAAAGAAAAGAAGGAAAAAAAGAGGGGGGAGTATAAGAAGAAAGTAAACAAAACCTTACAACAACTGCCTTCAAGTAGAATGAACAAAAGGACTGGAAGAACCATCGTTCCCAAGACGTTTCAAGTGCTGGGTAATGGAAAAACCTTCCAAAAAATCAAGATGGGAGAAAGAAGGGGAGTGCACTAGATCTTAGCTTTAGAAAACTGAAAACGACGATTAGAATTCCAACAATGTAAGGCAATAGAAGTTTTGGAAAGCTCATGCATAGAAACACACCTCTTGTGCTCTTTGAGCCTAAATTTGAGAGCTCGCCTCATCTAACCAATATGGCCCAAATCAAAAGATCCACAAGCAATATAATAAACAAACACTTCAACGTTTCTCAGTAGAAATAGGATCTTTAAGAGAAGATAATTTAAGTTCATTCACCGGTTTAAAGATGACTTTGAAAACCGAAATTTTTGAGAAGTTTAGAAATTTTATAGCATAAAGGTGAAAAGGAAGGTAGTACAATTTAATTCATCTTGAAAATTAGCAGTAGTAGAAGTATTAGGCTTATTAAATTTAGAAAGAGCCTTATCTATAATAGAGATAGCAAAGGATTTTAAGTAATTAATCTCATTATTAGGAGATGACTCACAATAAATTTTGATAGACAAGTAAAATGTTGCCACAAATATTGCCAAGAGTGAGGGGCAGTTGTCAGCTCACCTGAGCAATATAAGCATGAAAGTTACTTAGCACTGGCCGAATGTGACGAATGATTTTATGTAATATAGGGAAATGAATAAAAATAATTTTCATGTAATAAACAGGCTTGAATGTTATTTTCTAAAAAGGGTAATATAACTGCGAAACGAAATTAACAAGATTGAAGCACCATCAAACTCTACAAATCTGTAGTTTATACGCTTCAAAATTTGTTATTTTTTAATATCTCTGTGCAAAATATATCTAATTTGCACTACATATACGTAAATGTTTACGAAAATTTTCGAAAAGTTAACATTTCATAAATTGATATACAGCCCCTTAATTCATAAAAATAAAACATTTTAATTAATATAAAATCAACTATTTAACGTAAAAATATAAAACTTTGCACAGCCATGTAAAAAAAATTTCTGCATCTAATTGGGCCGAAAAGTAGCTAGGTCGCTATTCATATTTTTTCGAATATTAATATAATAATTCATAATTCGTATTCATATTTTTTAAGTTTATAATGATAGTAAATTTTGTTTGAGCCCTTTAGTTCTAATAGTTCAGATAAAAACCAGTATCTTATCAATATTAAATGAGATAATGAATTAAAATATGAAAAAAATATTTTAACAGACGGGGAGGGATATTTCGTAAATTCATAACTCATTAATTTTTGGTTAAAATCTATTGAAAATTGGTATTCGGGTTTAAAATGACCTAAAATTTTGAAATATGACGTAATATCAAGGTGTTGCCATTGGAAAAAATAAATTTGGTGAGTATTCAAATATGCAGATGGCTTTTTATAACATTTTATGCATAGTAAGTTAAAGTTGTTGTTATTCGTAAACGATTTGTATATTTAGCTTTGCTATACGACAAACGACAGCTAAATAAAGCCAAATCCCCCCCCCCTTCCACCCCACAGTTGTACATAAAATTACCGTATATTTATAAATTGCAAATTGTCTTCATTCACATCTAAATAGCTAAATTTATGCTGTCCTTATTCAACTTTAAAACTTCTGCAAAGTATGTAACATAACTGGTTGTGTTCCTTGTAAAGTGCTTGCACGTATCCTAGAGAGAGATAATTTTTAAACTGCCAGCTAGGCTGTTTAATACTGAAATATTTATATATCCTTTCTCTAGATCAAGAATGGGCAACTTTGAAAAGTTGCGGGCCAAACATAAAGATGTTAGCGAAGTCGCGGGCCGTAAAATTGGCATTTATATGAGAGTTTAAATGGCTTATATGGGTTTTATACGGGGTTTTGGTACGTTCCGCTGGCCGGATCAAAAGCTGTAGCGGATCACATACGGCCCGCGGGTCGGAAGCCAACCATATGTGCTCTAGATTACGTGTGCCGATATTTTGAACACATTTATTTACGAGAAATTTTTACCTTATTGCGTTTATTTAGTTTAAAATATGAGCAGAAAAAAAACCCCACACGCAAAGGGGTGTTAGGACGATTTTAAAGAAAAAGAAATTAAATCTGAGATTTTAAAAAAATCGAAAATTTTCTTTACAAGTTCTATGCACTTTTAAAAAATGTTAGGTATACGAAACTTACAGATATGTTATTGAACACATTATAAAATTAGAAAAAACTCCACTCATTTAAGTTTTTTTTTATGATTATCCTCAAATGTTTTAGTGTTTAGAGGATTGCATAAAGAGCTATTGTGCTGTGTCATTCTTGGATAGATAAATTACTTCTTTTAATTTTAAACAAGGAATGGAAAACCTGCCAAACGCTCCGATTATAAAACATTTTTCAACGTAATTACCTTTCTTTGCACCAAATTTGGCGATATATCGAAATATGATAATGAATGGAGACGATTTATCAACGTCAAGTTGATAAGAATTAGAACCTCTAAAAATCTGTATCACTATTAATGCAATTTTAAGTAACAGTGTGAAATAACTTGGGATGATATTTCTATTCTTTAAATGAAGAGTAATCCGTTCTATGCTTGAAATAGATGAATGTCTTTAAATTGCCAAAGACCGTAATGTATTGAGATTCTTTTATGTGCTCATGTAAAAAAAAAAGTCTTCAAATGGTACAAAGGCTATTTTTGATGGTGACCATTACTTTGTAATCTTTCACAAAATATATCAATTTTTGCTTTCTTTAAAGTATATATAAGGGACTCTAAAGAATGACTGGCTATAGGACCAGTCATTCTTTAGAGTAATAAAATTCAGAGTTAATTTTATTAATCAGAGTTAATTCAATTTTAGAGTAATACAGTAGTAAAATTCTTTTCAGTAGTACAGTAAAAGAAAAATAAATGCTATATACACTATTCCAATAAGGTACATAGTACAGAACATAGAAATAACCTATAAATAAATTCTGTTGCAATGGATGCAAATTTACGGCAGTACGGACAGACAGATAAACCGAAATGATAAAACCTTTTGAACTTTGCTGGAAGCTAGAAAACCGTTCGGTTTGGTTAGTTTAGTTGAGGCAAAGCCACTCAAGGGCTATCTGCCAAAGGTGGTGGGAGTGAATGCCTTGGGTGGAATACTTTTTACGGTGTTCTAACGCGTATTCACGTTGCGTCTGCATAAAACAGTCAGATCGACAGACATGCGATGGGCCAGAATCCTGGGCCTTCACACTTCAGAAATCTACCAACGTTCAGTGATCTTACCCACTCGGCCATTAGTCGGCAGAAGAAAAGCTTTTGACTTGTGTTTAAAAAAGAAACAGCTTTATGCAATCTACTTTTTAGAAACACACAAAAGAGTCTGCGGTTTTCGCGAGGTATTTCAGTATAATCAGTTCAGGGAAGATTCAAACCTATTTACTTTACTTTAAAATAATTTACCTGGAACTACGGGTATTCGCCTACAGATTTTGGGTGGTAACTGTAAAGAAAAACTTTAGCACAATTAACCCGAAATTTAATGATACCAAGCTATTTAACATGAGTCTAGAACTGACGTATAAGCAGCTGATTGTCATTACCTTAACGAGATTAATCGATTTTTTATTTATTTATTTTTTAACTGGGAGTAAGTCTTTTCTCTTCAATAAGGAAATTTTTCGAACGAACCAAATGAAAGTTAATAGTGTTTCTTTATAATATATCTGGAAATTTTCATTAAAAAAAAAAAAAAAAAAAAAAAAGATAACAGTTTGAATGCGCATGTTAGAATTTCTGTTTTCTTAATGCTATTGACATAATTTCTGGTACTTAGTGAGATACTCAACTAAAAATAATAATTATACATCGTTCCGAAATATCGATTACTATCAGTTCCAAACACGATTATATTTGGGCATGTACTGCTCTTTAACCCATAGTTAACTCGATCGCTTGAATCTTTGACACGACGAAACAACTTTTGGGGACATCATTGTCTCATGCCCCGATCTTCGAACTGCGGCCCAATGCATGCACTCGCACAGCGGGGCATTCAACAAGCCATGTCGGGAAGCAATGATGGGCACAAAATCGGAAATCATCCCTTGGTACAAGGTTGGATTACAACCTCCATCCCCTTAAACCATCGATTACTATCATTGCCAAACATGATTATATTTGGGCATGTACTGCCCTGTAACCCATAGTTAACTCTCCAGCTTGAATCCTGGCCACGACGAAACGACTTTTGGGGACATCATTATCCCAAGCCACGATCTTTGAATGTTCCTGCTGCGGCCCAATGTATGCACTCACACAGCGGGGCATTCAACAAGCCATGCTGGGAAGCAGGCGAAAAATGGGAAATCATCCCTGTGTACAAAGTTTGATTACAACCACCATAAAGGTCCCTTTAAAGGACAAGTAAAAGGCCGTGCAAGGACGCATCCAGAAATTTTCTTCGGAGGGGGCGCATAAATTTAATACCAGTTCCGTATTGCGTGAAATTGCAATTCCCTTTTATCTAGTATAAATATATTTCTGTGGGGTGGGGGGGGGAATCCAGTCCTCACCCTGGATCCATTTTTACGTGGTACTTCGATGGCTTTTGTTTGAAGCATTGATGTCCTTGAGGAGAGGTCAATTCAACAGCTAAAAAGAATTGCTCAATATAGGGTAACTTCTTTGTTTTAGAAATTATCGTGGCGCCATTTTAAATCTGGATTCCCGAAAATGCACAAAAAAATGACGCCTCCCAAGAAAAAAAAAACGAAAAAAACCGAGCAGAACGTAATATTTATTTTTAAATATATGAGTCTCTGTTGCAAGGGCGTAATAAACATTCTTGTGCTAATAGGGTCTCAAATTTTCGTTATAGTAGATCTGATGTCACCGGTTAAGAGCATATTAAAAAGTCAAATACCTTTTGAAACATTAAAAACAAAAGTTTTAACTTTTTTAATTAAGTTTATACATATGTATGTACAGCCTCATGCATTGTTGGTAATTTAAACTCACAACTCTTAAGTGAATTTCTATTTAGTTTTAATTCTTCTGTAAGTTCTTTCAGTGGCAGATCCAAGTTTCGTTGGAAGAGGGCACAGGAACACGTACTTTTCAAAATATTGACTAATTATGTAAATTCAAATGCATTTATAAAAGAAAGGCGATTGAAAATGTAATGATCTCCTAACCAGAATATTTTTCTGTCTGCGCCCCTGAATTTTCTATATTATTCTGCATAGTTAGCTTCTTTTTTTAAATTTTCAATGAAAATTGAATGAATTACAGAACACTGAAAATTAGATCATGTAATGGTAAATAAAAATTCAATTTTAGAAAAAGATCCCAAAAATAATAGATGTGTTGTATTTCTTTTTTGAGTAATATTTTAAAAAATTGCGAATACATTTATAGTTCGTATTTTCGAAATTAAAAATTTTAATTAATTGGAAATTATAAAATTTCATCTTAATATTCAAAAATAAAAACACTGTTTCTATTTGAATTGACCCAAAGTTTTTCAAAACAAATTTTAGATGCAAAATCATTATCGGTTTTGAGAGCTTGAAAACTGATAGTGAGTTCAGTTAATATGCACCTATTTAAAATAAAACCTTATAACGCAACGTAAATTAAAAGGTAACTCTGTCAATTTTTATCAGTGAAAAGCGGAAAAATTGGAAGAACATTTAAATTTTATTCATTCACAAAGTTCAAGAGGTTAATAGATACACAAGTCTAAACAAAATAATTGGATAAAAATGATGCCAACAAATCTTTTGTTGAATATTTTTCTCGCGTGCAAAAGTAAAAATAACGTCGAATTTAACATTGAAACAGTTTTAACATTACTTTTCTAAAATATTTAATAATGATAATAATAAATGATAATTTATTCAAATGTTTAGAGCCATAATATGAGCAGCTTTGAGAAATTGCTATTTTTTCCATGAACAAAAAATAACCATGAAAACTACAGGTACATGGATCTCAAGTCTGCTACGACACCGACGTTTTTCAGCCAAGTTCATTTTTATTGCTTGAACGGATTCTGTAATTTTTTGTCTACTTCACAGAAATAGTCTCTTTTCTGTGAATTAGACTCTTTTTTTTTTCTTTCTTTTTGGACTATTTAATATAAAAAATTCTAGATTTAATTTAAAATATACCTCCCTCACACCTTCTCCTGGAGCGATTACTAGGAGGATCATCTTTGCTTTCACAGGTGTTGCTGTCGCAAAATAAAGGTGGGACCGCAGAGCATCTCATACTTTGGACAAAAGCCCCAGACACCAAATTACACATTCTAGGTTAATTGGCACGTGTTCAACGGGGTCACAGTGGCTGTTGGAACTTTCATTTTTTTGACACTGCAGGTGAAAATTGAATTTTGCAGCATAAAGCTTCTAATTTGAAGATGATACCCAAAGAAATAAACTGTTAAACAGCAGACTGTTCTGTTGATATTGTCTATATGAAATTTTTTTTGCGAATCTACAAAAACATGTGGGAAAAACACTACTTATAGCTTATTTAAACCCGTGATATAGAAATCTAGATGTTTCCCTTCACCAGAAAGTTTTTTAAGGATTTTTTTTAATAGTATATGTTTTGTCTTTGTGTTACAGTCTTGTAAATGATTTGTTTATTAAGTATGTGTGCTACTTATGCCTTTTTTTGTTGTTGTTTTTCTAACTAACCGCAGAAAAAAACAAATTATTTTATTTATTTCGAAGCAATTATGTTGTTAATGAAATTGTTATTGTTACTTAAAACTGTTCTTTTTAAATTTTTAAGCAGATTTCTGAAGAATCCATTGAGGTAGGAACTCAAAAAAAAAAAAGAGTTTGCCCTTTGTCAACTTAAGAAATTTATGAAAGCTTCTGGAAAATTCATTAAGCATGATAATTTGCAATATTTCCCTTTACCTACACGAACGAATTTTATGCTTAAACTTATGCGTATAGAATTAAACTTATGCGTATAGAATATTTTTCTGAAGGTTGATGATACAAATAAAGTGATTGTTAATAAAAATACACAATACAGCATCCCAAGAAAGAATTAGAGTATAAGCGGAATTTCCTACTTTAGCTTTGCCAATAATTAATTAATTTTTGAAAAAAATATCGACAGAAATATGGAAAATCTTTATTATACAGAACCTAATTCATATGACAAATAATTTTTATATACGACACCAGCAAGGAAGTCTTGTACAGTTTACTGAACAAGACTTCATTGTACAGTTGACTGTACAAGACTTCCTTGTTGGCAGGATTTGAACCAAAAATAAGCAGTAGAAATGTAGTAGCAGGTTGAAATTAAGTAGTATTATAAATTCTAGAGTATTAAACACCACTGGTTTGTTGTTAAAGCTGTTCAAAAGTCACGAGATGTGTGTATTTTTTTATTTCTTCCTTAAGAACAGCATTAAACGAAAGATTAAAAACATTTCAAGATTACGTTAATACGCTACAAAAAAAGCAACAATTTATGCTTATTAATTTAATTTTGAAACTGGAATATGAAGTACAGCAATAAAAATTAGTAACAGACATGTCAGATCGTATAAGACATTTAGAAAGAAGATTGTCAAAATTAACTGCTTTTGTAATTCTTTGTAATATCATTGCAAATTATCATGCAGCTTTTGCTACACAGATTTAAGTTCACAAATACGCATTTCGTTGAGAAAAAATACTGATGAAGCTTTAACAAATATTGGCTCAACTTCTATTGAAAATAAAGTTCTTTTAAGCTCTAGTTACAGATTTTTAGATTCTGTCATTTTGTTGTTCATGATTTGCTTATATAGTTTAAAATAATAACACCATCTAAAGGAATTGTCATGCATTATAGCAAAAAGCACATGTTTTTTGTGCCTTTCAACTAACTAATTAAAATATAAATTAATGTTACAGTACAACTACATTTTTATATTCGAAATCGTAAAATAAAAATGTCGGACAATAATTAAGCTTATGTAAGAACGTTTCACTGCAAACCATGCTGAAAATTTCTTTTATTCAAGATCAGTAAGTGACAAGGTATCAAGATTCTGTATAATAAAATATTAACCGTTATAATTTTTACTAAATTTTCTACATTTTGAATTCTAAATACGAAATGAAATTCTTTCCTAGTGAATCATAGTGGGCTGTTTGTTTTAAAAATTTAATGGAATTATATTTTAAGAATGCTTATACTTTTTATGTTGCATATATTTTAAAATTTTTTACTAATATCATTATTATTATATTTTTGTTATTGTGCTATTTTAGCGACAAAATACCGGCAATTTTCTCTTTTTATCGGCTTAGTAAAAGCATCAGAGCTGTGATTCAGTATATTGCGTTGTGTGTTGTAAACAGCATCGATTTTCTCAAGAAAAAATTCTAAATACTATTATATTTTCTCCTTGAACTTTTTACACACGCACATTCTAAATTTCCAAGTTTCCAAAAATTTCTTGATAGCTAATCGAACTAACGATTTCACAGGTTTATTTTAAAATTTCAGTTTTACTAAGATTTAGTACAGGATTATAGCCGATAACACTGTTTCGTTAAGTAATGCAGAAGGCGTTAGAAAATAGGTGTAGAAAACGGCGAATCCAGTCCAGACATTTCCTTAAATGCGTTTTGGGAGCAAGTTTCGTCATTTGATTAATGATCTTCTGAAGAGAGTTGCTGAATTGGGATGAAGTAGGACTGAGAAAGAATGTTTAATCTCCTTTTGAAGTAATTATACGGCAGAAGAAGCAATGTAATATTCTTTGTTATCTACATTCATTAGATCGTATGTAATGATTAGACTTTTAACCGACTTCATAAGAAGAAATCAACAGTTTGTTGAATATGTATGTTTTTGTGAAGACAAGCACCACCCGTATCCATTCAAGTATGAGTCACAGAACACCCCACCGAATACCGTTAAGCGTATTTAAAGCTGAGGATCTTGAGACGAACTCGGGCTCATTTTAAGCGCTCGAGTTAAAACTTGTACTTGTTTGTTGAGTTATGTAAAACGGTGCAAGGGCTATCTACCTATGAGGGGTGGGGGCGTCTAGTCGAAGGACATTTTAAGAGGTTCTAATGGGTATTCACGTTACATCTGCAGAAAACTGACCAAAAGTCCAGATCGTTAGAATGACAGACTCACGATAGGTCAGAACTCTGGACTTTCACATTTCAGCCGTCTACCATGTTCAACGTCTTATCCAGTCGGTAATGGTGGGACGTCTAGACTTGTAATCGAATGTACGTCTTCTTGAATTCCAGAAATTTAATACGTGTCAATAATGTCCAAACTCAAAATATAAGGTATTCCATAATTCGGAGATATCTACATTTTGAATTTGCTATCCCAGGTCTTGCAGCTTTGTGCATTTTAAGGAGGAACCAATGTCTTGGAATGGAGGTCATCTAAATATTAAAAAACAGAATCCAAGCTAATGTTCAATACAGAGACATCTTCTTTACAGTATATTTGAATTTAACGGTGAATTAAAAAATAAATGATAATTTGAAAATTAATAGCCCAGAACTTGCGTTTTGCACAAGGGAACGCGAATGTTTTCCTAAAACACACTGTTACAAAATTATAATGCTGTTGTTAATATGTGTTGCGAAAAAGTGAGATGTAAAGGGATTATTGGAAGTGAAATGAGTATGTGACCACTTGACCTTGGAGACTTTGGCAACAAGAAGAAAGTTCCCGAAAGATGGAATTTGGCTGTATCTCAATTAGGAGAGAAGTTTCAGAAAAAATTTAGAATAATGCGGTCATATCCTGTAGTCATGTCAGCTTGAAAATCTATAGAGCAGTTTCAACCACGTGACCGGCAATGGACTCTACCAATAAAAACTCGTTTTTAAGTGACGTTTGTCCACCAGGAACTTTAATGAACCAATAGAAACCTCATATTCATATAATGTTTGCCTACCAAGATTGCATAGTGACGTAATCTGAAACAGCCCTATAAATAAAGGAGTTACTCTGCGAAGCGATACGTTGACATTACGCTTTGAATAGTGCTATTGCTGTGTTAGTTAATGATTTGCCATTGACTATGTTACTAAACTCTGTATTTCTGTGAAATACTAGGCTTCGATTCGTCTAATAAATTGTTATATTCATTTTTCGGGCTTTGTTGACTATTCTATCGTTAACCCACTACCAGAGTTTGTAACGACATTATTTAAGGAAACTAAAACAATGCGGAAACACAATAGACCTCAAAACGTGTAACTACGCTAAAATCTCGAAGTCGAATTTTTTCATGATTACAATACTTTCCTTACATGGTACATGTTCGGAAAGTAAAATGCATTAGAATATTTTCGAGAGATATTATTAACGACTTTGATTATCTGTAATTGAAAAATTTTTCGCAGCGGTGTAGTACCAAGTATCTACGACTGTAATTTAATGAGGATATAAAAAAATAATGACGTCAGAATTATGCCGATCTTAGGTGCAATTTGAGTGAGGCATACAGCCTACTTAGTGAACAAAGTCATTTGTGACTATTACATTTGTCTTATTTATTAATTGAGAGAAATATGACATAATGTGTTTTTAAAGGGTATGCGATTGTTTAAGATCATCTGTATCTTTTGAATTCCTTAATTTTTTTAAATGTTAAACTTTGATTAGAACTATGAAGGTATCCGCGTACGTTCGGATGACTTAAAAAATTTCAGAACATGAATTAAACATATGCCTTTTTAATTGAAATGTGGCTTAAAAGAATGAAAATAAATGTAATTCTCATAAATTAAAAAAATAGGTCAGTTTGCATAAAAATTAAGCAAAAGTTTGCATGAACGCCAGCAATCGTATACAGAAATTGGCTAAACATTATTTCAATTTCCTTTATGCTGTACAGTACTAAGACACTGAATTAAAGGTTCGGTAATATTCCCTAAATTAACTGAAATTGGTCAACTCATAGGAAAAAAATATTCTTTAAAATATCATTTTATATAAATAAAAACATGTGAAATCATCAAATTTCTACACAGAACTTAGGTTCTAGTTGAAAGTATAGAAAGGAATGTGTAGAACAATGTAGAAAAATTGTGTATAAATATCTATGAAACTGATGCAGGAAATGAAATCCGGACAAGACGAGATGAAATCCGGACAAGATCAGATCAAAAAAGAGATGAAATCCGGACAAGCCGATTTAGAAAAGAAAATTGAATCCGGACAAGCCGACAGTTGAAAGTATAGAAAGGAATGTGTAGAACAATGTAGAAAAATTGTGTATAAATATCTATGAAACTGTTGGGTTAATCCGTTTTATCGCGAAGAAAAATAATTGAAAACTAGTTTTTCAGAAAACGCATTTGAAGATTTTACTTTAAAGATACATTGTGCTTTACTTGTTTACTTAATTGGCAATAACTTTGTTTCTAATTATCGTAAAAACAAAAGTAAATTTGTTTTGGAAGACCTAAGTCCCCTGTTATAAAATGAGACAAAAATCAGAAATTCGAATTTTTCAGAAAATGACCATTTCAACGTAGGCAGATACCTTAATATAAAATTCTTCAATATTAATGAATTTTTGCATCCCAAACTTTTTTTATTCTGTTGTGCTCTAACTATTGAACTCTGCAGATAAGGCGCTTAGTGCTTCTTATCGAGTTAATTTGAACTCAAATATTGCGAAACTATTTTGCTCAGAAACTACGGCGCAAAGCACATAATGATACGCTTAGCTACGGCGACTGAAATGCACAATCTGTCAATTCCTATATCCACTGTTCATACAAATAATAATAAATAAAAAAATAAAAGAATAAGTACTTTTTTCATTTTGTTTTACTGTAAAATATCGATCTGGTCTCATGGCGTAAATTTTGTGACGCAGCCCATTCATCCGGCTAGTCTAATGCCACTTTAAACTCGTGATGGATAATAGTTGAAGGCCTGAAAAGAAATCTCATTATTATACTTTATCGGATAATATGGAGGGTTAGAACCCCTTGAAAATCCTACAATCCAGGCACCCCTCTTGTAGTCAGATGCCCCTCGCTTAGGCTTGCCATAACACAAAACGGATAATAAAGCTTTCTGAAGCTAAAAATTGTGTGTCTCTGTGTGTTGGGGAAAACGCTAAACGCTAAGTTCCGTTTCAAGACGATCTGTCGAATACTTTGGACTTCCATAGCGGACAAACTTTCATCATTGCATTTTAGACTACATATAGTAAAACTGCTATTTATACTTTTTAATGACTATGTCATTTTATCTCTCACCCCTTTTATTGAAAATTGTCCGAAAAATGTGTCCCAAAAATGCGACATATATATATATTGAGTATTTTACCTATATTTAAATACTATTAGTTCACAACAGTTTTAATCTATTGTTATAATATTTCGTAAGCTGCAGAATATGCATCTCATGTATTTTTCTATAAATAGGTTACAATCATAAAAATTTCAATATAGGGTTAACAGGCGAAATACACGAAAGGTGAGAGATAAAATGACACAGTCAATTAATGTCGTTTTAATATAGCAATAATGAAACAAAAAAATTAGGGGGTTTGAGGAAGAGAGATTGCCCTCCGTCGGGGACTTTGTAAGGGGTCCTAACCCGTATTTCCGCGAAGTTTCGGAGAGAGCCACGGTTAACTCCGAACGGTTAGGTCGGCGGATGCGACCTGGTTTCGAACCAGGCACCTTCCGTCTCCCAGTTCAAAGCGCTAGCAAATCTTCAATCTGCATCGAAACAATATGTAGGAACGAGGATGCACTGCGTCACTTGAAATCGTCTAATACGCCAAGTTTGACCACCCCTGAATTAAGACCAAACAGGATACAGCCTCATTAAGCAGGTATAAAAAAAAAAATGAGATGCCAATTCCCGAATTAAAACTAATAACCTTTAACAAATTATGAAATGCGGTGATGGCCTATGCTTTAATAAGAAAATGAGAACGTTTCAAAAATTTCCGAGCAATTCCTTAACTAATGTGCACTCATATTCATCAAGTATCATAAAAGGAGCATTTTAATTTATCGCTTTATATTGACTTTTCTATTTTTTAGGATTTTTTTTTTTTTTTGTTTTTGTATTTCTAACAAGAATTAATTATTTTTAAAAGTAGTTTGTGGAAATTCTGTATCATAGTTTCTTTTAATTCATGTGCTTCTAATTTTATAAGATTTTGTCAAGAAAATTAATTTTTTCAACTAAAGCCTCAGAAATATCAGTCGGCAAGAAATTATTTTTTAGACAAAGAAACATGAACTAAGAAAGGGCTTCTTTACTGTGATTTATTTAAGAAATGAAAGACAAAACAACAATTTGAAAATAAGTGTTAATACAGTATATGAAACTCAGTAGATGTCAAGAAACTTGTGTCACCAAATCATTTTTCTTATAGAATAAGTTATAGTGGAAGTTATGTCTGTGGAATCCCGTTCTGGAAGCTCGTGTATTTTATACTTAATACTAGCTGAAGTACCCGTTCTTCGCACGGGAATGAATGGACTTTTTGATATTACGATTTGTGGTGATTACTATTCATTGTAATAAACAGATATAGCAAAATTGATATCGCGTTATATTGTGTTCAATAATCATGCATACCGAATTTCAAGGCAATCGTTTTTACGGTGCAGAAGGCGATGCGACGTAGCGCAATCTAGTGGCGAGTTTTAGCAAAACGGATATGGCGAAAATATTCTTCGCATTCAGATATCGATGTATACGAATTTTCATGAAGATCGGCTGAATAGTCCTGAAGTTCATGTGTGGACGCAACATCGAGATGCAAGTTATAGAAAAATGGATAGCGCCAAACTCATCCCCGTGTTCAAATATCTATGTATACCTATTTTCATAGCAATCAGTTACCATCTAGTGGTCAGTTAACCATCTAGTGATTAATTAAAGTAATGATTTGCTACAGCGCTGTCAAGTGGCGAGTTGTAGCAAAATAGATAACGCCAAAATATTCTCATTGTTGAAATAGCTATGTATACTGATTTTCATAGTGACCGTTTGAATGGTCAGGAATTTGGCCTGCTGCAGGGTCATCTAGTGCCGAGTTAAAACAATAATGCATTGCAGTGCCATCTAATGGTGAGTAACATCAAAAGGAACACAGTTAGAATATATTTTTTGTGCTCAAATGTGTAAGTATAAAAAATTTTATGCCGATCAGTCGAACGGTATAGAGGTTGATGCGTTGCAGTGCCATTTAACGGCAAGTTACAGCAAAATGGATAGTGAAAAATATTCTCCGTGTTCTAATATCCGCGTGTACCAAATTTCATCGAAATGGGTTGGACGATATTCGCATAGCAAACGGCTAAACGGAATAAAATTCGACGTTCTGCTGCGCCACCTAGTGGCAAGTTAGAGGAAAACGGTTAGCATAAAAACCTTCTCCATGATAAAAGACTTAGGTGAACCAAATTTCATGGTAATCGGTGAAACGGTGCTGAGTTTTTCAACCTCCTACACACATACCAACATTCATTTTTATCTATCACCAGTCTTATTATATATACCAGTCTCAAGTAAAATCCAGTTTCAAATCTAAGCCTCGCCAAAGTGCCAGCATACGCCATTTTGCAAGAGTTTTTTCAGGGAATCATTCGAAGCATTGACTTAGCAGCAATCAAAATGGGAAATGGTTCGATTGCCAGACATTTTTTTGAAAAGTGGAATCCCTTAATACAGCCTCATTTTTTAAATTATCAACTATAATATGTTTTATTCATCGTTACCTCGATGTACTAAATGCGAAGATTTCAATTTTCTGAAATTTGACGGATTTCCCCCAAGTTAAATCAATGTACTCAATTGGCGAGAATTCTGAAGCTACATCGCTTGAAACGCCCTAATAACTGCATTATTTCTGCACGGATAGTTAAAATTTAATGCTGTATTCTAAGAAAACCTATACTCTTGTTTTCAAAAATGCTATTCCCTTAAGCTCTCAGTAAATTGCGCCAAAACGCCTAAAACTGTGCAAACCGCTAGAACTCACTTTCTAAAAATCGGCCTATCAGCCATTTTATTTTTCGCCAAGCTAAAATAATTTACATATTAGTCTCGGAAATCTTCGATCCTCATTGTTTTGCGTATAAAACATTTCATTCCTGCTCTCCTTTCTTATGCGCACACGATATTATAATTAAAAAAATAACCTTACAAATATAAACTAAAAAAATCATTATTATTCTTTTATTTTCACTTTAAGAATTTAAAACATTTTATTCGGCAAAATCGCCACACATGGCAACCAAGATGCTTATTTCACACTTTCACTACAGGGGTTACAATTACATAAAGCTTTCTGCGTGGAGAACATAAAAAATCTCTTAAATTCCGGGAACGGGTGGACTTTCAAAGTTTTAAAGTGGACTATCATTTATTCTATATTATTTTACATATATCTGTGTAAAATTTCAGGCTGACAGGTCCATTTTTGTGGAATTGTATACTACCCAAATCAACAAATTGACAAACAGAATTTCATTTTTATTTATAAGATAACCTACGCTTGTTTTTAAAAATACCCTCTCATTAAATTGCGCCAAGCGCTAGAATCATAGAAAATCTGACACACTTTCAGATTTTAAATACGCACTAAAGTGCTATATATAAAAAGAGTTATAATCAATAGGTCTTCCCTATTTTCGTTCCTTATTTTATTAAGTTGGAAAGTGTATCATTATTCATAAGTGTGATTAAACAAAATTAAAATTGATATTTCTAACATCCTTTTTTCTGGATGCAATATATTAGAAATAGATGCAATAAAGCTGCTCAGAAAAATGCACAATTCCAACTGAATGAAAATTTCAACAACTTATACGCAGGTGTATTCATAACCAAAATAGCCCACTATTAAATTACGATAAATAGCGCCAAGCGTTAGAATCCTCCTCAAAATCGCACATCAACCCCTTTTATTTTTCGCCAAATTAAAAAGTTGCACATTTATTTTCGGAAAATTTCCAAATTCTATTTTTCTTTTGAGTATAAATCATTTCATTCCCGCTAAAAATTATTTCCTATTTTGTATAACTCTAAAACTTTAACCCGTAGATTTTTTAACTTTGTATTTAGAACTATTGTAATATCTAACGGTTTTCAATATCTTTTTTGACAGCAATCGACTGAGAATTTATTTACATGGTGAGCCAAATGACTTTGAATACATTGAGGTGTATAGATGCATTCAATTCATTGAAAGTCTGTGGTCAATGACTACTTTGGCTATCCCCAAAATCTCGCTGACTATCTCAAGTTTGTCGGCTTTTGGTGAAATATCGCCAAATAAAGTGTCAGAAGGAAATCTTTCAAATTGAACTCAGCTTGACGATATCGAAATATTTGGCTAGAAATCGCTAAACCTTACTATTATTGATATTTTATCTCTTTCAAACAAATAAATTTAGAGGAAGTGCGTCGAAAATATTTTTGATCTAATGGACGTGCAAGGAAGTCATGTGTTGGACACATCAGATTTTTTTGAAAAGTGGAATCCCTTAATACAGACTCATTTTTTAAATTATCAACTATAACATGTTTTATTCTTCGTTACCTCTATGTACTAAATGCGAAGATTTCAATTATCTGAAATTTGGCGAAATTCCCCCAACTAAAATCAATGCACTCAATTGGCGAGAATGCTGAAGATATATCGCTTGAAATCCCTTAATAACTGCATTATTTCCTCACGGATCATTAAAATTTAATGCTGTATTCTAATAAAACCTTTGCACTTGTTTTCAAAAATCCGTTTCCTTAAGCTCTTAGTAAATTCCAAGCCGGAAACAGTGCAAACCGCTAGAATTCACTTTCTCGGCATTTGAGCCATTTTATTTTTTCGCCAAACTAAAAAATTTTAACATATTAGCCTCGGAAATCTTCAATTCTTATTGTTTTGCGTATAAAACATTTCATTCCTGCTCCGATTTCCCATGCACACGATATTATAATTTTAAAAAAATAACCTTACGAATATAAACTAACAAAAAAAAATCATTATTATTATTCTTTTATTTTTACTTTGAGAATTTAAAACATTTTATTCGGCAAAATCGCCACACATGGCAACCACGATCCTTATTTCACACTTTTTTCACTACAGGGGTTACAATTACGGAAAGCTTTTTGCGTGGAGAACATAAAAAATCTCTTAAATTCCGGGAACGGGTGGACTTTCAAAGTTTTAAAGTGGACTATCATTTATTCTATATTATTTTACATATCTGTGCAAAATTTCAGGCTGATAGGTCCATTTTTGTGGATTTGTATACGAATCAAATCCACAAACAAACAAACAAACAAATAAACAAACAAACAAACAAACAAACAAACAAACAGAATTTCATTTTTATTTATAAGGATGAAAGAATGTGTATGAAAATCCTGCATTTTTTAGGAATATTTTAAATTAAATGACTGGTTATAAACGGGTTTTCTCAACCAACGAGAATGAAAAAAATCTTTTTTTCTTTAAAATTAATTTTCCCTCCTGCAAAAATTGCAATTTTCATGAAAATTAACTGTAAAAACTCATTTAAAAATACGATTCACACAACCAGCTAATGTACAGAAATGGTAATAAAATATAATCTATTGTACGTCATTGAAATAAATCTGTTTTACAAGCTACAGTTTATATGAAGTGTATGGTAAAATATGTTTACAATCTGGAAAAAAAAAAAAAAAAAAAAAAAAAAAAATTTGTTTACAAGTAAAGGGAAATTATCTACTTGTAAAAATCTTTATTCTGAAAAGTTAAGATATAGATGACGCCACCAGCAACGTTGGCGGAAAGAAGCAACTTATTGATGAAAGTGAAAGTTAAAAACTTGTTTTCCGCCGAGAGTGAAAAGTGTTAAAAAAAAAAAAAAAAAAAAAATCAGCTTTCTGGTAATAAGAAGTTGTATATTATTTTTTTTTCTTGCTTATTTTAAGTTGTTGTTCCACAGAAATTATAAGAAACTTAATCCAGTTATGTGTAAGGCCGTAGCCAGGGATGGGATTATGCGGTTTGTCTCCCCCCTCCCCTTCCCCCATTTGAGCGTTGCAAATAGTATAATGTGCCTCATACACTAATGAGGGGATGTACAAAATTTAACTGCATTCAGAAAAGTATCACAGATAGGAAGATAAATATATGCTGACCTAAACCACTTTTCAATAGCTGTCAAAAGGAAATAATCACGTCGGATGAATGCATTTCAGGAATCGTGCAGAAATCACGAAAGAAAACAATTTTTTACACTCTAGCATTAAACTTTCACATTTCAAATTCATGCCCGGCACAGCCAGTATACATACATAAATACAGGGTGAATCTAAACTCTTGGGCAAAAGTTTAAAGGGTGATAGGGCACATAATAAGGAATCGGAATCACATAGCAATGTGGAGTCGGAAGCGTCGTCTTCTTATAGCTGTTAATAATCACTTCGGAAAAGTGCTGAAACAACAGTGCACTTGTCGACCACTGTTCGCCAGAAACTAATGTATTTTTCTCCGAAAACAGAAGACTAAAGTGGATAGTTTAAAAAGTTTATTTTATTTCATGGATGAAATTTTCGGAGACGAGCCTATTGCTTATGAAACTTACACGGACAATTCAATGCTTTTCCAAAAGTGATTATTACCGGGTAAGTTAAAACTGCGTTTCACCCCAGATTGCTATGTGATTACGATTCCCCATTGTGTGCCCTATCACCCCTTAAAGTTTTGCCCAAGAGTTTAGATTCACCCTGTACATACATATATTTGCATGGGCTCCCGGTAGTCTTTCAATACTTAGATGTCCTTGAGTAGTGTTTGTTTAAGGTGTCTTTTGGTAAAGTTTCCCTTTTTCAAAGAAAACAAAATTAAATATACTATCAAAGTTTATAGAAGAATGCTTTCTGCGTCGGCAGCGTACGTAACATTGTTATTTTTTTATAGGTACGAATAAAACGACTTCATAAACTTGGGAGTCAAGGGCAATTATTTAACTAAATTGGAGAGGCGTTCGATAAGTAGTATCCGTTTGATAAATAAAGGATTACTTATCGTTTAGTCAGTCGTAAGGCGTCCGTTGAAAAATTATGAACATAACAAACACTTTTCTATTTAATATTCCCGAAATATTTATTAACACGGTATATCGTTCGTTATAATTGAAATGATTGCAACTAATCTTCCGATAAAACATTTCTTATTTAAATCCTCCATCTCGTGAAAAGTTTCAAGTTATGTAATCTCGAGTGCATGGCGTGGCCTTAAATTTTTCATTGGGTAGGGGGGTTACGACTTCTGCAACTCACACATATGTATACGTGTGTGTGATCAGGGAGTGAAGAATATACATTTTGTATGCAAAAAATTCCTCATGGGGGGGGGGGGTTGTGACCCCCTACCCCCCACCCCATTCGCGGCCACGCCACTGCTTGAGTGGTATTCAGAATCATAACAATTGTGATCATAGCGTAAATTTCGTGGCAGAGTTTATCAGTGTGACGCAATTTTTAGTTTAAGACATTGCGTTTTTGGATGCCGTTACAAATCAAAGGTTAATTCAGGTAATTTATCTAGTTATTGCATCCAGTCAGTTTGCAAACGGAATAATATTAAAATTTACGACGACGCTGAATGTTTTTTTCTTTAGATAGAACCATTATGGAGGAACGTAGAAAATTCCTTTAATTTTGTTTGAAAAAAGATGGTGGTCATATCCAGATTATAGGGCGAATATTCAAATATTTCCAACTTGATTGTTTGAAGATGTTGTTTTGATTTCTCTGCAATGTGTGGACGGACATTATCATGCAGGAGTATAACATCTTTGGACAATAGGTCTGTCCTGCCATTTTCAATGGCCAAATATATTTAGTGTTTCATAATATGCATCAGCATTAGAAAATTTTACATTTCTGAAAGGACGGGTGGCGGAAATATACGGCAAAAGTACGCAATAACTTGTTCCACGATATTATTAGTGTTTGAATGTAAGGCGTGATTATGTAGAATAATTGCTTAGTTTTTACATGGAAAAATTAAAACGTTTGTTACGAGATATATAGTGATATATATACATATATTTTAGTTGTCAAACGGGTACTACTTTTTGAACGATTCTCGTACTTCAGTATCTGATTGCCTTTAACCTGTTTTTTCTTTTTTTTTTTCTTCTTCCTGTCTTGCAAGACGGGATTACAGCAATTTCCCTTTGTCCGTTGCTTTCCAACGGGTGTCTTTTAATTCTCTGCTGCGGCTGAGATACAGGAGAATTTCTGCCGTTTGCGCCGTTGCAACGATAGGAACGAGCACGTTAACTTTGTATAATACATGCACTAAGAATTTTCAAATCTCTGTCTATTTCGCATCACTACTAACATGCACAGATAAAACTATGTTGCAACGTGCTTAATAAGCGATGCATTTAATATGATTTGCCTTTATTAACATTTTGAGGCGCAACCCTTTCCCAATCCTGAAAAAAAGGGCAGCCGTTGCCATCGCTCGACTTAACTACGAGGAAGATGGCGGACTATCGAAACGTTCATCGATTGCCACAGATCTAGAGACCCTTTTTTGACGTAGCTGGCTGTGCCGCCGTGCCGATCTGTGGCACGCGATGAACGTTTCGATCGTCCGCCATCTTGCTGGTAGTTAAGTCGAGCGATGGCAACGGCTGCCCTTTTTTCAGCACTGAGCCATCTATCCAGCTGTTCTCGCATTCTTCCATTTTTTAGCAGATGTCAGTGCTGTTAAAAATAATCGGGACCATTTTTTTACGGGAAATGACGTGCAGGAGAAAAGTAAAGGATTCTCGTGGAGCTATGTCACCCGCAACTATTTTTATAGAAATCAAATCTATTCTTTGTGACTGACAGCAGTCAAAATGTCAGAGTTTGGTGTTCCCAGAGCGGGAACACTGTGCGTTAAATGGTTAATGTGGAGTGAATACGACTTCATATTTTTGCCCTTTTCTAAGGCATTTAGAGGGTCAAAATACATCACAGATTGAAAGTTACTATTGCTTCATTTTTACTTTGCTTGTACTTCCATAAAGAGGTAATTTTTTTTATTTTTATGCATGATTATCCCGTCGAAGAGAGTAATAAGAAATTTAAAAGTTTATTTGCAATGAGTTACTTCAGCATAAAAAAGCACGTTATATAATGGAAAAAGATAAACACGAATTATGCTGTTGGTTATTTTTAAAAGCGTGTTTTTATTTTGACGAAGCGCCATGCATCAAGAGCGGAGAAACGTGAACGAAAAAGCACTTCCTTAATGGAAGAAAATTACTTTGGAACGCTCAAAAAATTAAAAGGAAAGGAAAAGATGTCGAACATCATTTAAAATTTCTTCACTTTTGCCGTTTATGTATGTCAGTAAAATAAAAATATGTGCTTGTTTATCTGTACGCCAATTTGAAAGAGATCACGTGTTATTTCTGAAAAGCAGAATAGAGAGGCAATAAAAATGTCAATACTTAAAATATTTTATGCAAGCTGCGGTGCATCTGTAAACGATCTATGCAGTATTCGACTATAGTACAATGCTAAATCTGAAAGATCGCTGTAATGGAGATAACACGGGTTAAAACTTGCAAAAGTTAATAAGTTTAACCGGTATTTTATTGACCAGTTACTTTTTTATTGACTTTGTTATTGACCGTTTACCTTATGCTTGCACTCCTGCTAAGAAAACATTCCCCGTCAGTTTTCCCAACAGGTACATGTAAGAATACATTTAAGGATATACGGAACATCTGGACGACTAAAAAGAGGCAGGTTTTACAAAATATTTATCGTCATGTACTTTATTTAAAAATAGAGATAGGAATGAAATTTTTTGTCCACTTTATATGCACACATTATAGTCTACATGTAAAATAAAAAAAATAATTTGATTAATAAATTAGTTTTTAAGAACTGTTTAATAAAAACGAAAATTTTTGAACAGTACGTCAGTTTGGTACACTTTTCTAAAAAACTACTGTGTTTATCACCTTAAAATTTGGTATAGTATCAGAAAACATACTATCTGAAAATATTAAGAAGCTATTTTCATTTCGGATATAAAAAAAAATGAAGTTAAGTATATTTTACAAAAAAAAAAAAAAAACGAAAAAAAAACTTTCGTAACAATTAAACAAACAAAAAAAAAGTCATTATTATTATTTTTTTTTTTTACTCAGATCTCTAATATTAAGTATTTTTAAAGAAAAGAGTTAGTTAAACAATTTGGCTACTGTTTACCTGAAACAGATTTTTAGAAAAGTTTGGCAAAGCATCCAAAATACACATTTTGAGAAACAGGCAAAAAAACTAAGGCTTTATTGCAGCCAAACCACGTTTGTTTACATTTTAAAAGGCATAATTTAAGTGTTTATGTATTCTAAACCAACACAAATTACATATGTATGGAATCGTCTGTCTTCTCTATGTTTTAGGACTGTAATTGAAAATTTAAAATATCGAACCCATTTCATATTCCATGTGTCCTTAAATTATTTAAAATTCGTAAAAGTGAGTGTGGATTGGATGGGTTGCTGTTATTACTATTTTTTGAATAACATTTTCCAACGAAGAATTGTACAAAATGTAGACTTGGGATTTTTCAGATATATAACTTATTTTTTTTAAAGATGTATTATATGATAATACATTCAAAATAAATATCTTTTCGCGTTTCAACAATGTCATTTTGCTGCATTCTAAAAAAAGTATACAACACCTTTCAAATTAGAGTAATGAATATGATCTGATCTATTTTTTGTTTGTTTGTTTAAAGGAAAACCTTATATGAACATTTTACGTTAATACTCGTACTTCAATTTCTGTGGGTTTTTTATATACATTGATTTTATGTAGAAATTACCCGAGCTATTTATAAAAAAATTTAACATTTCCCATGGATTTTTTTTGCTAAAATGCAATTTTAACTTTTACAGTTTTCATTTACTTTTTCTCATAAAATAGTTAATTAACCGGGAGGGAAAAGAAAGTGTTTAGTTCAACTTGGAGGAAAAAAAAGCATTTTGTTAAACTACAAAATATGTGGAGTTATTAAAAGAGAATTACTATTAGTTCTTTGGGATGATTATTTAATACAATTTGCGGTTAATTTTTGTAAATGAAATGCTGAAAAATTGATATAAAACATCAAAATTCAGTCACAAAATCTGTGGCATCTAAATGTACATAAATCACTTTTGAGTTTTGCATGATTATTATAAGAATTCTGTGTAAAGTGTCATCCACAAATCATGCCACGCTTGGAAGATGGAGGTGGTTTATGAAATTGTGACAGTTTGTGACAAGGGGAAGGAGCGGGTAACAAAAAGTGATATCGCACTGTTTGGCTAAAATAAAAACATTGAAAATCAGCAGATTAAATATTGAAGTTATTTTGAAAAAACCAAATTTGAGGGCATTATTTTTAATGAGTTTAAAGCAACTTTCTCGTTACCTTTTTTCTTTGAACTTTTTATATTCCCTTTTTAAAAAAAAGGGGGCATTCAAGATTGTTTCTGTGGCTGTGGTATCAGCAGAAATCCTTCTCTTAAAAAGAAAGTTATGCTCACTAATGTCATTAATACACAAAGCTAATGCTTAAAAATAAAATATGATTTACAATGTAGTGCTTTGCTTCTGAATTGCAAGTATATGTTTATGCAATTTAACGTGACATGTGACATGAGGTGGGGAGGCGGTCTAATGAAGTGTGAAACATTGCCACAAAAGTGGGGGATGGGGGTGTGTGTCAAAAATAGCGAAAAAATGTATGATTTCGTTTATGGACGACCCGGAAATCCTGTGTATTTAAATTGATGAATTAATAAAGTAATAAGAAATAAAATTTTGAAATTCAAACAACTTTAAAGTTTAATTAAGGATGCTCTGTGTATTCATCATAATGATGCGATATACTCAAATAAAATATAATTAATGTCTCATCTAAATCCACTGTGGTTGGAAAGGTTTTAATTGTAGAATACTTTTAGAACAAAGCAAAGATCTAAAAGAAAATAATTGATGCTGGAAAATATGTATCTGTGTGTGTGTGTATGTGTAGTAAAATAGACGCAAGTTAGATCTTTGTTAAGAATTTGTTTAAAATGAGAAATAATGGACTTTTTTGGTCAGTGCAATCTAAAAAAAAACAAAAAAAAAAAACAACCTGAAATAAAAGATTTGGATTTATTTCAATTTGAAAAAATACCAAAAATTGAATATACTAAAATAAACAACAAAATACAGAGTTTTTTTACAACAATAACTTTATTTCAACATAAAATCATATACAAATTACTTTAGGACAGAATGATAACAAAAAGAACCCGACAGTCCACCTTGCAGCAATGAGTCTCATGCTCACATTTGCTAACAGAAATTGGCGATTGAACAAGATGAACATTCAACAAACACTTCTGGGAGTGTCTTTACGTCACACCCAGATTACATTTATGCCCCAACAAAAGTAAGTACTCTTTATGCATGACGGGACGCTTTAAATTAAAAAAGCTATATTATAGAGTTCATTCAGATGAGAATCCGAAATCAAAGGTGTCGAAGTGATATACATATACACGTATCAGTGTATATATAAATCGCTTGATCTCATATGGGATGACGTCGGCGAGTCACTATCAGGACTGACACACTGTCCCGGCAGTGATTCATTAAAGCTAAATTATATTTTGTAAATTAAAATAGTTTTCTGGCGAGTTTCTAGTATTTTGTTCCTTTTTGGTTTCCGTAGCTACCACCAGCTCCACCAACTCCACCGAATCCACCAGATCCTCCTGTTTGGCCTCTTGCTCCTTGTTGTCCTCCGTAACCACCTGAACCACCTGCTGGTCCTCCGAAACCTCCGGCACCTCCGGCACCACCACTATGACCAGCAGCTCCGCTTCCATATCCCCCAGAAGCTCCCCCAGCTTTGACTCCTCCTCCTCCGATTCCTCCTGCACCAGCTCCTCGACCACCACTTCCATATCCTCCAGCTCCAGCTCCAGCTCCACCTAATCCAGCACCAGTTCCGCTTGATCCACCGTAACCAGCACCTTGTCCACCTTGTCCACCATATCCACCAGCACCTCCTTGGTTACCAAAACCTCCAGCACCAGCCCCGCCTGCACCAGCACCTCCATACCCGGATTTTCCTGATCCTCCTCGGCCACCAGCTCCTCCAGCGCCACCTCCATAACCGCCTCGTCCACCTGCTCCAGCTCCAGCTCCAGCACCAGCACCACCTCCATAACCTCCCTGTCCACCAGCACCACCAGCAGCTCCACCATAACCGCCTTGTGCACCACGTCCACCGGCACCACCAGCAGCTCCGCCATAACCGCCTTGTGCACCACGTCCACCAGCACCTCCTGCTCCTCCGTAACCTCCTTGTCCACCAGCGGCTCCACCATGTCCACTACCTGCACCTCCTGCTCCTCCGTAACCTCCTTGTCCACCAGCGGCTCCACCATGTCCACTACCTGCACCTCCGTATCCGCCAGATCCTGCTTGTCCTCCTCGACCTCCAGCTCCACCGGCTTTGAGCCCTCCTTGACCACCGGCACCAAATCCACCTGCTCCTCCAGCACCATATCCTCCCTGTCCACCAGCTCCTCCAGCTCCATAACCTCCTTGTCCAGCAGCTCCACCTGCACCATAACCTCCTTGTCCCCCAGCTCCAGCAGCTCCTCCTGCACCGTATCCTCCCTGTCCAGCTGCTCCACCTGCACCTCCGGCTCCATATCCACCCTGTCCTGCTCCACCACCGAAGCCTCCAGCACCACCAGCACCAGCACCGTAACCGCCTTGTCCTCCGGCTCCACCAGCTCCACCTCCGCGAGCACCACCATATCCTCCGGCACCGCCTTGACCTCCTGCGTATCCCTTTTGTCCTCCAGCGTTTTGCCATCTTGCAACAACAGCTGCGGGTGGTTCTTCAACATTCATGATTACATCAGCGGGATTATCTTTACCAACTCCTGGTTCATTGGTTCGGATATTAGCTCTGAATCCGTTTGAGTCGGCTTCATATTCTACAACTCTGTAAACTCCATCGACGTCAGTGTAGCCGTAAGTTCCTCTCACATTTCCGTTTTCGTCTCCTTGTTCCTGTCGGTAGTTGGTATTTCCAAGCTCATCTTGAATGTTGTAGTCGAACTGATATGGCTGAGGAGGATACTGAAAAAGAAAAATCCTTTAGATATTTAGAATTTAAATTGATGGAGTTATGCAAAAGTTTTGAAAGCACGTTTCTTGAAATTACGTGAAAAATTTGCTCATTTCTGAAAGCCAAGATTAAAACCAAGATTAGGCTATCTTTTGATGTAGCTATTTGAGTAAATACTTAAATAATAATATATTTGATTTAAAAAAAGAAAAACTCTAATAAATAAGCTTTATAGACTCTAATAAATAAGCTCTATTATTTTTGTATATTTCTTATATTTTTGTTTAAATGCAGTCATCTTTTCAGAAAATTAAACATTTTTGCGTATAACGCATTAGAATATACCAAATGTTAAACTGCATGCCTCAAGGCCAAGGTTCAATCCCGAGGTTTGACAAGGTTAACTTAACCTTTCATCTAGGCCAATGGAATTGAGTGGGCCAATAGAATCAAGACTAAATTTTCTTGGGGAATTAAATGCTAAGGGGATTTGAGTCAAACTGACCAACGATCTGTCCGGGGCAATTAGTGCCAAACCCAGAGCCCGTGATTGAGAAGGCTTGTCTGGACATTGCAGGTCTTGGGCCTTATATGACTGCCTGTACTACTGGGTTTAGTTTAAATATCAAACTGTTTCGTCAATAATTTCAACTCTTTTTTTTACAATTTTCGGAAAAAAGTGTTTGTGTATTGCAAAATAAAACACATTGAATAACTTATGCAATAGCAAGCAAAAACTGATATGGATTCAATAACTTAAAATCTCATTTAATCTGCAGCGTAAATTTCAAACCTTATTTTACCACAAGCCTTAATATTAAAAGCTTTTAAATGCAAGTGCGAGAAAGAAAGCATAAATATGAATTTCATTGCAAAGATGACTTATCTAAGGCGGTTCAAAGTTTATGTCACAAATATTTAATTTAAAAGCATGCAACAGAAGCAAAAATGTAATACAGACACAATTTATGCCAGGCTTTTTATGCAGCTTTGAACAGCACTCACCTGAATCCCAATCTCCACTGATCATAACATAATAGGAAATGGAAGTTTGAAGATATGCTTTCAAAGAAATCTTAGGAAATTTCTCTGAACAGACTTTCTGCTCTATAACAATAACATTCGCATTTAAATGGATCAGTATGAAACCACCCGAATTCCAAAAAGATAATTAATATTCATCTTAGAAATACGCGTTCTTTTTACCAGAATTTATATTATATTAACCTATGATTGATTCAGTAAATGCATTTTAAAAAATCTCACATGAAGCGCATTCTTAATGAGTTGGCTGTTTTTTTTTAAATAAATGCATTTTAAGTGTTTAATACTTGAGGTTTTTTTTTTTCAACTATGTAATATAATGAACGTTGTGTACTGTTATCTGAAAGTAGTTTTTAAGATACAAACGGGTAAAATTTGAAACCCTTTCTTAATGAACGTTGTGTACTGTTATCTGAAAGTAGTTTTTAAGATACAAACGGGTAAAATTTGAAACCCTTTCTATGTTCGCTTGCTGTATTAAAGAATTTAATTTTGTCTTAGACCTTTATTCCATTCCAAGTATTAAAACGATCCTAGATATAATAAGATCAGTTAAGTAATCTTACTTTTTTAACGGTATATAATACTTTACATCATTTTGATCTCTAGGTAAGATATTTAGCAAATAACATTGATAAAATTATAAATTTTAACACAAATTGAGAGTTTGATTATTTAAATTTATATTTATCATTACATTGCTCAGCTACTCAAATAACGGATAATGTCAAGTGTTTGTTTTTTTAAATATATTACTTCAGAATTAATTTTATTTTATTGACAGCAAAAAGTAGTTAAGTTTATAAATGAATTTAATACTTTTTTAATGATTGGAGAAACATAAAATTTTGCATTAAAATCCATTAAGCGCAATCATAGACGTGAAATTTAAAGTTCGAAATATTAAAAATAAAAATGAAAATGTTCTACACTTTATTACAGACATCAGCATCCTTTGGCACCAACTTCAACACTAGGATTAAAATGTGAGACAAGTTCAACATATCTTTGTTTTTTTAATATTTGAAATATTTTAAGAGTGTAATAGTGTTCTTCTATATCTATGAGAAAAATGTTGAAATAGCAAAGGTGTTCTGTATTTGTAAGGAGCAAAAAGAGCTATGCAAGTGTTTGCATCACAATTCAAAGCGATTTAATACGCTACTTTAGTCTTTCCACAAGACAAAAGCTACTGCTAAAACAATTCTGTCAGAGAAGGATTAACTGCTGAGTAAAGATATGTAGTAGTTTTGTAAAGCGAAGAAAAAGCGAAAAATTTCCTGGGAGAAACTAGTTAAATCTCGTTGTAGTTAAAAATAAATGAGAGTGGTTTTTTAGCTATTCAGAAAATTGTGATTATATGTTCAAAGACTTTAAAGAGGAATCCTTTGGCGTATTTATAAACAATTTTAGGCGAAAAATATGGGATTCTAAACTGTAAAATTTGATTGGCAGTTTGGTATATTTTTGGTGCTCGAAATTTTCCTTTAAAATTGCAAGAAATAATTATTAAAGTTTCCTAAAAATACAAAAACTTTTCATTTAAATTTTGTTGATAAAAAATATCTCATAACATTGAAATTTAGGCAAGAGAAATATAAAAATAGTTCGTGCATCAAACAGCATGTTAATCCACACTTTTTCATTTTACGTTATTTTATTTTAGTCATTCTAGAGTTTTTCCCGTCGATTACCAGGAAACAAAATTTTACTACTTCGAGAGTTCTTAAAAATAGCTCTTTAAGATACTTTACTCCTAAATTATCTAAATTTACATGTTTTAATTTAGGATGCGTTAAAAAGAGAAGTCTGATAATCCTAAAAAAAAAAAAGAAAGCTTTATAAGAATTTTGTGGTGTATAAACTTCCCATTTGTATTTAATCTCATAAAACCCCTTTGAAGTGAAAGATTTTATCAAAAGTTTTACTCATGACATACATATTTTATTTGCTTTGTCCTAATCTATCATTTTAACTGAAGATGCCTCAGAATTTTCCTTTGTAAACATCAACTTGTGTGACATAAACTTAGACGCCACTTTATCTATTGTACTTGACTTACGTTAATATTATTCCCATAGCCACCATCTTCTCCCTTGTAGTTCCCTTGACCAACACCAGCAGATCCTCCAGAACTGACACCCCTGATACCAGTGTCTCCTCTGAGTCCACTGAATCCTCCTTGTTCACTAACGAATCCGCCGCCAATAGCATTTTGATTATAGCCACCACCATATGCTGTGAAAGCAGAACCATCACCTCCAGCTTTACCTGCAGCGCCACCATAGCCTGATTGAAGGCCACGAACCTGTTCGTCTCCACCATATCCACCTTGTCCAGCTCCTCCAGCGCCACCATAACCTCCTTGACCTGCGCCTCCTCCGAAGCCTCCTGCTCCTCCATAGCCTCCTTGTCCGGCACCTCCTCCGAAGCCTCCGGCTCCACCTGCTCCTCCTGCGCCGTATCCACCTTGTCCGGCACCACCGGCTCCAGCTTCTCCATATCCGCCTTGTCCGGCACCACCAGCTCCTACTGCTCCGGCTCCTCCATAACCACCTTGTCCAGCTCCGCCGAACCCGCTGGCTCCACCGGCGCCACCGTGACCTCCAGATCCTCCAGCTCCAGCTCCGGCGCCACCGTAACCTCCAGATCCTCCAGCGCCTCCAGCTCCGGCGCCACCGTAACCTCCAGATCCTCCGAGTCCTCCACCTGCACCACCAGCTCCGTAACCTGCGGATCCTCCAGCTCCACCGGCTCCTCCTCCATAACCTCCTTGACCAGCGCCGGCGCCTCCTTGTCCGCCACCGTAACCTTTCTGGAAGCTTTCATGAAAAGCTGATGCCAGCAGGAGCACACTTAAGAGAAAAGCCTGAAAAATAACGTCGTAAGAGTTTGGCCATGCATATTATCTAGAAATAATACTGTGATTATAAAAAAAAAATCTTATTTAAAAATCAATCTGATTCGATGATTTTCCATAAAACACTTAGTAATGAAATCACTCAAGTGCTAAGCAGTTTTTCTAAGCAGTTTTTCCAACTGTTAAATATTTAACTGTCCTAAATTAATAAAATAACAATTTTTTGATTTATATTATTGTGTATTAATTGTAAATAATTTTAATTGCGAATAAAACTGATTATAATAATATCAAATAGAATAATTTTACTTAAGTTTATTTAATTAATCTGAATTTATAAAAATTATTATAAGAAATTAATTTCTTTTAAAAAAATTTAACCTTACGTATTTTCGCTCTTGATTGTGGAAATTTCCGGGAGTTACAATCATCCTACCATATTATCCCATTATTATTATTATTTTAAAATTAAATGCGCATGTGATAAACTGCGTTACAGTATATACACAAAATACCGTAGTCAAAATGTTTGATAAAATTTGGTGCTCATTTATAAAAACTGTATCATTCCCCCGTAAGAACTGTTTTTTTTTTACTATAATTAAATACCTACAGCAAAATTACTCACATTTTATTGAATTTTCTCATAAGAAACATATTGCTGACAGGTTTTGCATAACAAGGTTAAAAGCCAAGAAGTACGCTTTTCAATTACATTCTAACGCATTCAAAATCAAAGCTTTCTATTATAATGTAAATGTGAATTCAGAATTAAATAAATAAATAAATAACGGCAAAGAGCTACTCCATGTCTCATAACAGAAAGTTGAAGAGCGAGTTTTTCTTAGCCTCTATTTTTACCTTTAACTCTTTTCCCATGCAGTTATTGAAAGTTCTTCATCACTCTTGGTTATTTCCGAAAGTTTTAATGACTTTTCTCCTTTTCTTAACAATAATAAAGAGATTAATAAGGATTAAGTCCATTAATGTAAGTGGATTTAATTAAAGAAAATAATTTCGTTAACAAAGGATTAAGCATATTTACATATCTCTTTCTGTTTTAGGGTTTAGATTTTGTCTGGCAGTGTATCTAAGTCGTTCTCTTTGATGGAGAAGCTTCTTTATTGCACATTTTTATTGATGTACAGTTTGTGACTTGCTTTTTATACTCTGCGCTTTAGTTTAATAAAAGTTCTCTTGAAGTGCACGATGCTATTCTTAGAAAATAAATAAATAAATGATTGCATGGGCGACAAGAGTAGCATTACTGCTGTACCTAAGCAAGTCTTTTCTATTGCTCTGTAAATTTAGAAGAAAAAAAAATAAATAAATAAAATAAAAGTATGTTTTTGAATGAAGTATGACTAAAATAACAGTTATTTTTCGAAACAGCATTTGTTCTCTGTTAATACTTAAATGTTGGCTGAAAGTACTGTAGTACAGCTAAGAATGTCTATAAATATAAATTTCCATTTATTTATGATTTCTTTCCAAAAACATTTCAAATGAAGAAAGTTTATTTGCCGCAGTTAAAAATTATTTAACAGTTTTATAAACAACTAGACTATTAATAGTTTTGAACTGAACAGGCATAGTATATTCTATAAAATAAACGAGTATGTACAATCGCATTTATTAAAAATTCCACATGTTTTAGCCCCATAAATAACTAACTGAAGCCTGAAAGAAGCTAAGAGGAAAATGAAAGTTAAATGACATTCAAAAAACAACCGTTGTTATTTCTTATTAATAAAATTGATACTATTTTCTTTAATATTTCAAAATTTCCTCTTGTATTTGTCTTATGCAAGCGTATTATATAAAATTTAACTGCTGGAGGCTAAGCAGGGAATTCTCAGTATTGTAACATACAGAAGTATAGTTACAGAGAAAGCACCTTTAATAGCAAAACAAACAAGTGTTATCGTGCTGGTAAAAATTTTGTGCAAAATTTGTAAAAGAATAACCGCATCTCTAAAAAATGATGATAATATTCAAAATAGAATAACTTGGCACTTTATAGCAGGATTAAATAAAGGAAAAAATATGTAAATCTGTTTTGTTCGAAGAAGTTACTTATAATTTTTTAATTTTCTATGGGGCTATTTGAATTTGCGAATTAATGTCCACGGCGAATTTTTCGCCTTGTAAAACATTAGTTTTAAATATTATTATAGCTGTATTTCTGTGTGTAAAACTGTTTTAAAACAAACATAAATATATATTTTTAAATTTGCCCACTAGGATACATTCTTCAGTGTTGGAATAGATAACCTTTAAGAAGTTAAAAATTTAAACGAAAAATTATAGGAGTGAAAACTTATTATTTTTCTCCTTAAAAGAAAAATTAGCACATTAAAAACATGGTGAGTTCAGATATACTGTAATTATCTTAAAGAATACAAATACGCAGTATTTCAATGTGCTATTAAGCCAATATTTAATTGTGTTACTTCTACATTAGTTTTGTCTTCTTAGCTTCAAAGTTCGGTTATAAAATTACACATTTTTGTCTTTTTGGAAATTTTGTCTTAGAACTATTTTTAAATAGCAGCGAACGCATGTAGTGATGATTTTTAAAAATATGATTTCTAATAATAATAAATAGTAAGTATTTGCATAGTTAAATATAAGAGAACAACAAAGTGTTTTTAAGAAAATCTTCCAAATAGTGAATAGACAGAAGTGAAAGCTAAAAAATAACACAAACTGAACGAAATACATAAGCCTCTAATAGTCGATTCTGAGCGGGCTTTTCTTTCTTCTAAACATACAAGGACGATAAAGTCAGTTTAATTCTACATTAAAAGCAGGAAAAAAAAAGTTTAAAAAACTGCTATCTAGAGTGTGTTGTTATGGGGGAAAAAGAGTTTTCCAACAAAAATAATTTAAATTATAAAATAATCTTTTGATTAGTACAGAAGATTTCATTTAATAAATATTTCCTAGCTACGCAGAATACACAGTCTATTTTATTAGTTTACTATATCGCTAAGAAGGAATTTACAAAAAATGATGAGTTTACAAAAAATAATTGTTTATTTACTATTATCTTTGAAAAGGTTTAAATGACTATTGAACATTCTTAGGTCTTTTACTTTAAAAACGATTGTAAAAATATAAGTAAAGCCGTAATGTAACTGCAATAATTTACAATAATTATAAATAAAAGAAGAAAAGCATAAACTAAAGTAAGGATTTCAGAAAACATTGAAAAATCAAACCAAAATTTCACTTTCCGTAAATAAAAAACTATTAGATAAAATTTGATATTATATTCACAAAAGCAGTCGCAACTTTTAAAAATAACAGTACTTCTTCATTTTTATGTTTTAGATCACTACTGTAATTTAGACATGACTAATCATATTGCATAGAAAAGTATAAAACATAAAACAAATCATTTAAATATAATTAAAATATATTGATAGTCTATAAAAAATTACAGTAAATAGCATTTATGTATTTGCAAACAATAGAATAGCAGAACAAAATTAATTAATGTCCAAGCAATCTGCTAAAGAAGTAGAATAATAAATATATTTCCGGGTTTTTAATTGAATAAAATGATAATAAAATGACTTAAATAAATCATCGCCTTGTTTAAGCAACAGGAACAGCAAAATTCAGGATTCGCTCCCTAGACCCTATTTTTAAGATTTATCAACTCTCTATAGCATACCTTGTTTTCCATATCGTGCAAGCGTTCTATCTCCCGAGTATTTTGACAGAATGAAGGCCTCTTATGCCGCAGAAGAGAAAGACACTGTGCCTATGTTGGCCATGGAAGTTAATTGTTTCTTTTTGAAGCAATAAGGCAAAAAATATTATTTCCTAGATCTTGATTTTTATCTGTTTCCCTGCTGTTCAGTTTCCTTAAAGTTTTACATCCGTATTTAAGTTATAGTCGATAAGATTTTTATAGTTCTGCAAATAATTATTCATTACTGACTTACAAATGACATTTATTCAAATTAGTGTCTTATTATCATAAACATTTTTATATTTTTTAATTATATGTAATGATTAGATTTTCCTAGCGACTTTCATGATAAATTGAATGAAAGTGCGAAAGTATTTTAGCCGTACGAGGTAAAATGAATTTAAAACTTTTAAATAATTGTTCATTTATGAAAACTAGAAAAAACTATAATTTTTGTTGAACCTTCATTACAATCACCGAAAAAAGTGCGAAATTGCTTTAGACGTACGAGGTAAAACGAATTTAACTCTTTTAAAATAATTGCTTATTTATGAAAACTAGAAAAAAATATAACGTTGAACCTTCATTACAATCACACAAAATTCGATGCATTAATATACATGCAAAATTTAAAAATAATAAATAATAACTCTTGTAAGATAAAAATAGGTTAATAAGATTAATTGCAGTTTCACAGAACTTCTTCTAAAAAACAAAAACATGCAATAATGCGTTTTAGAATTATAAAATTTTGATTTATTTCCTTTTCATTAATTAGTTCTTTGCAATGTAGTAAAGATAGTTTAAACTGAAATATATGATGAAAAATTAATTTTTGTAATAAATGGTAGATAAATATATTGGGCATTTTAATTCAATAAATAGTCGAAAATTTGAATTTTAGAATTTTTTTTTTTTGAAAACGTAAAAACAAAAAGAATTTTTTGTCTTAGAAGAGACATGCTGTTGAACAATATACAAACTTAGGCATTAATATGAAATAAATTAATTAATTTAACATTGTTTCAGAATGAAGTTAAAAGATTTTGTTGAGGTACTTAGACTTTTATAGCTAGTTATTTTTGTACTTTTCAAAAAAATATTGTTTATATCTTAAAACTAAGGTAAGAAAGCAAATTAAGGATTCTTTAGGTTGCTATGCTTATTACGATTATTAAAATGGGGGTGAAATACATTTGAATTTTGTTCTTCTAAATTGCTGCCAACTTACAATTTTTTAATGTATAAGCTTTAAAGATTTATTTAGCGTGATACTAATTTACAGTACATTTAAAAAACTTTTGAGAAACTTTCGTTATAGAAAAAAAATAATACGGTTAATATGCAGTATCATGCATCCAATTTTTGTAGCACCAGGGCCAAGTTAAAATTGGTATGGGGCTCGTTACTTTAATTTTAATTGATAACTTTAAAGTTTTTGACAGGGAAATTTTTGTACTGTCGCTTTCCACCAAAAATACACGAAATAAGACGGGCACCGATTGAGGCTAGTACTTGTACTAGGTTAGTTCCTCGGCAGTACGCGTCCCCACGCAGAAGCTATCGGGCCTGGGTTGGTTTTTGGCTACTTATCCTCGGAGTTCTCGTACAATAATCCATTTGCTATTACATACCTTGCTTTCCATGGCGTTGTATGTATGCAAAAACTCAATAGTAGATCCCGAAGCGGAGGCTTCCTCACTTAGTAGAAGCCACTGAGGATGTGATGTCCAGCAAGCATCAGCTGGTCCCTTATATACCCAAAGAGGAAAAAGGTGTCATCCCTCTCCAGATCTGACCCTATCACAGATTTTCCCCCCTCCCCCCTTTCCCCCCCTTTTGTCCTTTTGTGTGTAAGCCGAGTGCCCCAAGACACGTTCCAGAAATCAGGGCAAGTGGAGAGAGACCAGAAAGATGGACTTACCTCATCCAGGGGATGAGTTTTCGCCGTATCTTTTGTTTCTTGTTCTTGTTCCTCTGGACTTTCGGTTTCGATTCTCCTTTTATTTTTTTGGTTTTTTAATTATTTTGTTTTCGCTTACGGAGAGTGGAAGTAGTGATTAGGGGGTTGGTTAGATATTGCAGAAGTGGTAGTACAGGTAGACTATTTTTTTCTTTTCTTTCTTTCTCCCGTAAAAGCGTAGGCCGTGTTTATTGTGTCATAGAGAGGGGGGAGAGAAATTAAATGCGATCATCACAAATGTGGTGCGTCTCGGAATCAGTTAATGCTAGCAATTTATAAATGTGACATTATCATCCTGTTGTGTGAGCTTTAATTTAAGAGTGTGACTGTGCTTTGTCAAGATGCACGTAAAACATTTTAAAATTACATCATTTATGTTTCATCAAGATTCAAAGCAGACGAATGTGTAACATTGTTGAATATTTGCATTACAGACCAAGTTCTCCACATATATTTATTATTGAGACGGTTGTTATGTAATTTCACTTAGCATTTTATTCCGTTTAATTCGGAAATTATGTCGTTTTTACTGTTATTTTAAAAACTTTAAATTAGGTTTTGAATTTTAGCAATTAAAAAATAAATATGATATTGGCTATCAATACGCCTTATGATAATGTTACTGTTTTGAGAGGGGGCGATGAAAATAATTTCAACAAAAGATTTTAATATATTGTATTTTAAAAAGTTAATTATAAAATCTAACGGAGCTTTCCTTCCCAGTTACTTTTTCTATTTTTTTAAAAAAAAAGTAAACTTTTTGAAACTTTTGAAAGTATGTCAACATATCATGCAAAACTCTTACCTTGAAAAAGTGTCTTATGACATCTCCATATACGCGTACTACAGTACTACTGCTTAAATTTGACAATGTTATAGTTTTGTAGATATTCTTACGAACTAGGCATATTTTTTTGCAAAATAAGTTTTCTTTTTTTAATGAACACTAAAATTGACTTTTTAAAAAGCAAAAACAATTATATTATTAAACTTAAAGGTTAAGAGTTTTAATCTATTAACACGAAAAAATACCTCACCATATTTTCGCTATGGAAAAAAAAAAACCACATGACAACTCGAACTGACTGGTTTGTGATAAAAATTTTATCCTCAATTTAAATTTCTTCTTATAAGTCTTAAATAAAACATAAAATTGTGTTAACGAAATTGAATAAACTACATATTTATCGATTGAATGTAGTTATATTATTTAATATTAGTCGCATATTTTATTTAACTTTTACACCCTCCAAAAAAAGTATTCGAGCAAGAGAGAAATTTCGTATTTTAGATTTGCGAATAATAATTGAGTTTTTGAAAAACGCACAACTTGATAGAAATATGAAAATTCATATTTATACATAGCCTAATTCATATTCTATGATAAATAATTTTTAATATACGAAACCAACGTAGGAAATTTCTCTCTTGTTCGAATACTTTTTTTGGAGGGTGTACAATCTTAAATTGATAATAATTCAGCACATTTATTGTTTTCATGAAAGTGACTAGTTGTTCTAAATTAGTCTTAAGACTAACGGACTTTTTTTGTCAGTTTAAATGTATTTCTCTAAAATGTGTATAAATGAGGGCACAAAAAAATTAATTTAACTTACGAAATCTAATGCTCCTGAATTGATTATTGATGAATTATTTCTTGTACTAATTTTTTTTTGTTTGTTTACTAATTTTACTGTAGTCAAATTATACAAATTTTATTCCTTTTTTCTTTCCAAGAAGTGATATGAAATCTTTGTAATCGTCAAACATGTTAGATTTTGAACACATAAAATCTGCTTTAGTGTCTGCATTTTATAAGTTCCTCTGCAAGAGTGAATATAATTACTACATATTAGCTTTATTAATTATGGGTTTTGCTTGAGTGAACAAAAATTATGCAGTGTTTTTATTGTGTTTATTAATTTGGCTGTTTGCTGTTAGTTTTAAGAGTAACATACGTTTTTATTTATTTTTGCCTATTTAAATTTATTTCTAAAATACGCTCTTAAATGTGTAAGACATGAACAAAAATGAATTAAATTTAAAATATAACAGTTATGAAATACTTTTTATGAATTTGACAAAAACAAAACAAAACAAAACAACCCCCCCCCGTTTGTTTACTGATTTACGCATCGTTCTGTACTGCTTTTCTTTTTATGGCTTGATATAATTAAAAAACTGAGTATCGTAAATTTGGTAGACTATCGACTTATTATATTTTCTTTCTTTGTGATATGCAATAAATATTTGTGATGTGTAATAAAATAGTCTTTAATCAGAGCGAGCAAAATGTAAATGCAATGTAACTTAAAAAAATAAAAATAAAATTACACAATTTCCAATTGGTTAGAAAGATACTATCAGTAAAAGCAGAAAGATATCATCTTTTTCACTTTATAGCTAATTTCATTATCATTATTAAATATTACCATTGGTTTGTGTGTTCCTTACAGATTCATATTACGTACTATGATAGTAAGCTTCGAATATAAAAAGCTGGGACGTTGCATTTAATAAAAATCAATTTTTTTCTAGCATTTTATTAAATAATCTAACGCTGTCTTGAATTCTCTAAAATGAAAGGGGAAATAAAAAACTATGAATGTAAAATTGTTTTTACCCTAAACTCCATACAGTCGAGGACCGAAAGGGAAGAATGGAGTTAAAGGTATTTCCTTCACCCCACCTGAATCTGGATTAATTGTGTTCTCTTCTAATGATATAAGGGTGTGAATTCCCCGTTTTCCCACGCTTACGTCTTTTCTGGCTGTTCTAAAAGTATGCAATGCTGAGAAGCAACACTAGATTCTAAAGGGGAAATTTCGCAGCCGTTGGAACTTTAATGGATAAAACCTCTTAGATTATTTTTAAAAAGGTGATCTCATCCTTTAAAAAAAAATTCTGCTTACTCTACCGGTTTCAAGTAGTTATAACAATACAAATATTATAAATTGCAACACAACATTGACAAAATCATGCGATAACTAGAGGAAGTCTTCACTAAATTGAAACTTTCAAGCTTGAGAAAAGGGAAAGATTTCAACGAAGATTTTAGACATGAGTGTGTTTTACTTAACTGATGTACTGCAATGAAAGCAGCACATTGAGTTAACGAACTTTTACGTTTGAACAGTTCTGAGTATTAAAGTATCGATTAAAATAATCGTGGATGATCATTTTCAATATTTATGAGTAAATAGATGATAAATTACATACCTAATATATTTTTAAAGGGAAAAATTACAAAAGACATTGGAATTTCTGTTTTAATGTCAGTATTTTTAATGATAAAAAATGACTAAAAAATTAATATTGATTATACTCATGTGCAAACAGCAAAAACATATTTTACTTATTTAGAAAGATATGTTTTTATCAATTTCAAACGATCACATTATTTTCTCTGTCATATTTTAAGATGTCGATACATTTTTAGATTTTTATTTGAATGTAATATGCAGAAGTGTCATCTCATGCATTCAGAATTTAATATTTTTGTACATTTGTTACACATTAAAGCTATTAAATGCTTGGATCTTTATATTCTTCATTGATGGTGGTTAGTTAAGAGATTGGACGGAAGTTGAAAATTGTTTATGATTTCGGTTTGTCTATCAGTCTGACAATCAGTCCCTGCTCTAATTTGCGTAAATATCTATCGACCGATACCAAATTGCTACTATACGTTGTTTCTATGTACTTTCTGGATGTGTGCTTTCTGGGAAATTAGAGTCAAGAGTTATATTACTTTGACACTGTCTGCATAAGTCTTATATACGTTATTTTGCTTGTACATTGAACAGAACTATTTAAGAGTTGTATCTGAATAGCTGCCCAAACCAAAACGACAGCTCTCTTCATATTGATCACTCTTGAAAGAGGTAACTCAAATTGCTCTTACATCTACAGAATCATCCTCCTAAAAAGGTCATACTGCCTCCCATACTTAACCGTTGTAGCGTCTTACTGAAGTTCAAAAATGTAAATCTGTTCTCACTTCGTATCAACTTTAAGCAGAAGCGGACACAAGACAATAAAAATATGGGCAGTGATGGGTTGTGTTAAAGTTTTTCTCCCTCCATCCTCCTTTCAATGAACCCAGGGTTGACCTGTTCGACTCCATCGTTACAAAGATGACTGTATTTAGAGCCAAGTGTTTATTTCACAATATGGTTCTTTGAATGCTTCACTAGGGTCCAACTATTTGCACGCAAGCTAAGCTAAAATGAGAGGTTCTTATTTAAAAATAGACAAACTAAGTCATCTGATAAACAAATGGCATAATAAATCTGCACAGTTGGTTATTTCCTTGCGTATACTTGAAATGGAATAAAATATGTCAGATTGAAAATGGGGGCGGGGGATAATAAATTTCTGAAAACTACATTCTAATGTTATCAAAAAGAATATTAAAAACAATAGTGAAGAAAGCTATATTTAGCATGAAAACAACGGAAGTCTGAAAACCCTTTAACATTCAGTATGAAAATTTATATTTTACAAAACTATTCAAAATAAGGAACCCTTTTGACTACTCTCACTGAAATATACTGAAGACCGGTCGGAAGAAACATGTCAATCGGTTGATTCGTTAAAATCCCAGTTTTATACTTTATTAATAACTCAGAGGTAACACAATATCCTCATGATTACATTTACTCACTTTAAATGCGAGTAATAGATTGTTTGCACGCACATCCTTATTTGGACGCGCTTATTTGCCTGAGTTAATAGGTTATTTTTTAAATCCCTCAGAAAGTTAATGTAATACTTTATAGTAAAATTACCACCACGAATTAAATTATAACAATACATCAAAAGTCAAAGGTGTTAACGAAAAAGTAAACAACAACAACAAATGTTCAATTTATTTTAATACATTTCATGACTTTTTGACTCTTTACTATTTAACCCCTACTTCATAAATTTCCACTTGCTAAAGAACGAATAAATAATTTACAAATAAAGCACATAAAAGAAAAAGCTAAATGATGTATTACAGTGGTAAATAAAACCGGGGATAAAATGATATTGGATTAATTTTTTTTTGGCTTTAAGAAAGCACTTTAGTTCTTTCTATGATGAACTACTTACTTTAAAAAAAGAAATTTGCACGTTTTCGTAAGTTACGTTTCTCTTACTTAGATATAATAGCATTTTTATCAATAAAGCAACAAAAGGTTATCTCAAATAAATAAATATCAAAGAAAACGTAACATTTTAAAATTGTTACTTTTAAAGCTAAAAAATAATTGTTATCGCTTTTATAACTAGGTAAAAGAGGAATAATTAATCAAATGTATTATAGTTGAAATATTGTAAATTATTAATGAACTTGAAAAAGAAATTTTATGCAATTTACTCAAAATAACATATAATTTACTTAAATAATCATAAGAAAAACTAAGTTTAGTTTTTTGTTAATAAATAAACTCAAACATACCATATACTAAAAATAGCATATAATTTAAATAAATAATCATAAGCAAAACAAATTTTAGTTTTTTGTTAAATAAAACATAATTGTGCTTATTAAAATATTAATACTAAGTTAATTATAAAACTTTTCGGTAAAGTCACACATTTTGCTAAACTACAAATAATTTTAATTCTTGTTACAAATTACTTGATAAAAAGCAAACAAAATACGCTATCAGAAATTTGTGCACAAATAAACAGAGAGGCAAGTTTTATGAATACAGATTCTATATTTTGTTTGAGAAAATAATTAAGTTTTCATAAATATCTGAGTACATTTCAGCTGTAAATGCTTGAATTTATGTATTAACTCTATAGGGTTTTTATAGAATGAAGATTATGGGACAAATAGAATGAAACTTAAGCACGGTTTTATGTCGCACACACGTATTCTTAAGGCACTGTGACTTGAAACAGAATTTAATCATATCATGCATTAAATACATTATCAGACGTTAAATTGCGTATATAGACATTCATAAAATTAATTTAATAGAATGCTGATAAATATTTCCTCGTAAAACATGCTGCATAAGTTTTAGTAAGGGATACCGAGCATGGAAGAAATTATTACTTCAGAATTTCATTATAGCAATACGTTTTATTATAAAATTTTTTTTAGAGTCCAGATTTATTGTCTGTGAGATTAATGCTATTTAATCATGAACACTTTTTATACCACTATTTTTGACACAAATTTAATTGTGTTTTTCACCGTCACGATATCGTTGAAGGATAATTATTTTGCGTTAATTAGAAAAATGTCTTTCTACAAGCAACATAAACCACTGTCCCCCCCCCCCAACCACTTCCCATTAAATAAATTTAAGCCTCATTTACGCCAGATGTAAAATTTCATTGCTCTACGTAGAAAATTTAGAAAGTATGACTTTAAATAGAATATTTAACAATTCTATCTGTTTTTCTTTGATATTAGTTCATTTTCAGCATTGTAGGTTATCTAAGTATTATTTTTCTTCTTATCAAAGAGCTCGTAAGACTTCTCAATTGAGTTCATGCAAACAAAAATGTCTCCATAAAATCCTCAAAGCACATCAATTTTATGATACTTCAAACATATTTAACAAGTTGTAGCAATGTGCATCGTGGATAAGTAGCATTTTATGCTATTATGAAAAAAGTTATAGTACGACTACATTAGACGCATACACTATAACGTACCGAACACACAAACCCTTTTGAACTGTGACACAAAGTGTTGATAATGAAGCAAGTTATGCGACACCTATAACATTGAAACATTGATTTGATTCTATGATTCTCAAGCATTCAAGTCAAAAATTTATGGAGATTAATGTACGGCAGGAAGTTCTAAATAATGCAAATTACAATATAGAATAAGAATCGAGTATAAAGAATAAATATTACACATGTCAACTCTTAATGCATTGTGCTGCTCTGGAAGTGCGGCCTTAAAAGGGCAAAAATAAGAACCTGTGAGTCAATTCTTCACCTAGGCCTTAGATTACAATTTAGAATTTTGTTCCTAGTACACAGTTTCATATGATGGTAGCATTTTATTGGCCATTAAATATTTCATAAAAACATGGCGAAAGGTCGTTCTTTTGTTTAAATTGCTTACTATTGCCAAACTGACGCAAATTTAGTTAGTTTCAGTTTGGATTCAGACTAGATAATTTTATAGTCAAAATAATTAAAAACTCCAGGAAATTTTTTTTAAGCATATTGAAAATGAAAGCTGTAGTATTTTTTGTGAATGACCCAAAAATTAAAAAAAAAACGATGCAAAGTGTTAATAATGAAGCAGCTTATGTGACACCTATAATGAAGAAACATCGATTTGATTCTATGATTCTCAAACATTCCAAGTCAAAAAATTATAAATATTAATGCAACGGTAGAAAGTCCTCCGTAATATAAATTACAATATAGTGTCACTAGAATAATAAATAGTTTTCACAACAGATATATAACGATTATCATGTCCACATTAACTAATTTCTAGGTCATTGAATCACGCAAGAGGTGCTTGCCTAAAGTTTCAGGTTAATTAAATATCAGTACTTGATCTAACTATTCCAACCACCACTGCAATGCCAAAAAAGTACAACTGAATGAACGACTCTCCCTGCCAAACGTATAATTTCAAATGGTGTCCTTTTTTCTTTGCAATTACGATTTGCAGATAAAGAATGGCCAATGCATTAGTTTAATGTGATCGTTTAGTTGCGTTTTGGATGCATGCATAATCGAAATCAGAATGTAATCAGTAAGTGCAACTCAACTCAACTCTCTCTCTGATTTCTCTGGGAAGAAGTGGATCACTTCCTACCACACGTTGAGCATATGAAAATGTGAGAATAATGTTTTTGTGTCCCTTAATTCTTTGCATATAAAGCATTCTATGAAGTTTTCTCTCTTTTGGGTCATTCACAAAAAATACTACAACTTCCACTTTCACGTGTTTTAAAAAAATGTTTTTCTGCAATATTTAATTATTAGGTGTAAGGGAAAGAAATAGCATTTTTTCTTACGTCAATATATTGACTAGCCAAAACTACTGAAGCTAATAATACGAAATTTGACACGTATGTGAGTCTTTTAGCGTAGGTGCTAGTTTGGGGAGCCTTTTCCAAAATTCGTAATTTATGGGGGATAGGGGGCCAAAACGATCTTTTCACATACCGTGTGTGATCTCAAAGAAGAACATTTTTCTTGAAACTAAAAAAAAGTACTAGTTGAAGATATATTTGCTTTGACTTTTATGTAAAAGAAGGACATTACTTTCTGGTATACCTAATATTATTGATTAGAAAACTATCTAGTGATGAAGCAAACTAAAATAGCTCCAGTTTGGTGAAATTACACCATTTGAACAAAAGTATAACATTTTGGCATGTTTTTATGAAATAGTCAATGGAAAATAAAACTCTGTCATTATATAAACACATGTTTACTTGCAACAAAAATTCAAATTATAATCTAAATTAAGGACTACGTGAAGAATTGTCTTACAGATTCTTATTTTTGACCTCTTAAGGTCGCAATTCCAGAGCAGTATAATGCATTAGGAGATAATATGTACAATGCTAACTCTTCAGACTGGATTAGGATGTCCAATTCCAACAACATTAATACTCTTCTCCTAAGCGTAAAACTCGGTTACTTTTACCCTGTATTTTTCACGAGCTTTTTTAATGAAACTTTTGGGTGATAAAATATTAAGAATAATAAGTATGCCCTTCTCCCCGTGCGAAGAGTAAAAACTCAGCAAGAATAAAACGTTGATGTAGTTGTACTGAAAATTTAGTATGAGATATTTTCTCATAATTTAGGATTTTTTAAAAATGAATTTAGTTATTTAGACCAATTAAGTATCCATAATCTTTTGAACTGAATGGATCCTAAGAGAATTTAAATGGCCAAGTGGATAAGCCACTGAATATGGCAGATGGCTGAAGTATGAAGGTCCAGGGTTCTGGCCTACAGCGCGGCTGTCGATCTAACATTCTTGAGTTTTGGACTACTCTTTCCATATGTACACGTTAGAACCCTACAAAAAGCCCTTCACCTAGGACACCTTTCCGTAGGCAGATAGACTCGTATAGCTTTGCCTTGTCACAAAACATAATAACCAAGGAAATTTAAAGCACACGAAAATTAGAATGTAATTTTCTAAGAAAACAAACTAAATGTTCTTGTTCAGAAATGGTTGTAATTATAAATCACGAAAATGTCTCATTAAAACATTTACAATTTTAAATTTGAAACACGACATAATTTAGGCTATAATTAGGGTATAATGATATTGCTTTATAATTTAGTTTTAGGAAATGGATAAAAGTTGTATATTCAGCTAATCTTTTTAAAACATGTGTACATGAGAGGAATTAAAATAGAAGACATTTATTCTTACAAACTTTCGTCACACATTCAGATATGGCAAGGTATTTTGTAAAAAAATCGAAGTTTTTATTTAAAAAAAAATATGCCAATGCTTAGTTAGAAATCCTAAAAAGAAAAGTTGAAAAAAATATATTTCTTTATTATAATTAAAACTCACTATAAACCAGAAAGAACGGAGAATAGATTGATATTGGAAGTAAATTTATCTATTTCAGCAACAAAAACCACTATCCACCCCCCCTACCCCCCATCAAAGGTATTCAATTTTTTTCTTTTGCTGTGGAAAAAGCTGCTACAGTATCCAGTTAAGTTTGTTTTGGGAGGTCGAATTGTTGACCTTTTCTTATCAGAACAATCAAAAGTAAGATATGGGGGAAGGGAAGGGGAGAAATGGGCGTTTCGAATTTCTCATTTCAGAGAAGAGCAATTTATTTGATTGTCCCTTATTGTAAATATGATAACTATCAAAATCTGAGATTGCTTGTTTTAATACAAATCTGCATATGCTATGCTTATTATACAATTATTAAATTTTCCATGTGTGTTTAATTCGTTTTCAGGTTAAAGTGTGCACCATATTTACGTACAATGAGAATTAATAGTTTTAAATGAGAAATCTCTGTTTTACACCAATAATAGGAGACAAAAAATACCACCAAAATACCCTACTCCAGTTTCAATTTTTACTTGACCCCTGCCAGTTTTCGGAAGTATTAATATACAACGAAGGAAAGCGCAACCTTAACTTCACCACGGATGTGACCTCAGCTCTAAAAAATCAGAGCGTGCAGCAAAAGTCTCTCTCTGATATTTTTTTTTTCCTTTTACAATTTTTATTAGATTTCTCCCATCATTTCCATTCAAATACATGCAGCGAAGATTTCTCTACTTGCCCAATCGGTTATCGTAATCGAGCGATTGTCATCGCCGTCATATATACACATAATCGATTGAATTGCGATCAAAAGTGATACAGAAGCTTATGGAGGAAACTACTGATTGACGGTTTTGCATTGTTTTCAGCGTATAAATCAAGTAGCCATTGACTCAAGTTGCAATTTAACATGCCCGGAACGTATTCGAGAGCTAGGGATACGCTGCTACTCTTCAGTGATTAAAATCCTTGAAGTGAAACGAATCATTTATAGAAAAGAAATCGAGCTGCCATTTATCATATCGTGAAATTGCAGTTTCTGGTTTTGTCCTTGATAAGCATATAATTAATCGCTTTGAAGACCTAATTTACCGTGGAAACAGTTTCATCCAGAGAATGTCCAGTTCATTGATGGATTAACGCTCCGAGCTGCTAAGAAGCAAACGTTCATTCGCTCAGTTTGCATATATGCTGAAAGATGCATACAATGTTTGCATCTTTCAATTTGATAGCAGTATTTGAAGCTGATTTTTTCTAATTATTTTTTTAATCAAATTTCATCATCATGCATAGAAATACCAGAATAGGTATCATAGAAGTAAGAAATAGAATCTCAAATAATTCAACATGAGCAGGGCCTGACCACCGCACTGGCCAACAAAGCACAGCCCAGGGTCCCTAGTTTCAGAGTCACCAAATGATTAAGTTCTATTTTTAAAAAAAGCATAAAAGCATAATGGCAGTAAGTAAAAGATTCATTTTTACAACACATGTACCTGTGATGTTTACACTATATTCAGGGATAGAACAAACGTCTTGTTAAGGTCTAAAGCAGTGATTGCCAAACTTATGAAACTTCTGGTCTACCGTATCGTTTATAATCCTACTTCGGAGCAACCAATCCAAAGAACTACCAACTTTTTTTTATGAACATTTGGTAGTTCTATTGGTAAAATCTATTAGCTATCGTCAGCACTTCATGTCGTAAGCGTCAGCTCAGTGGATGAGTCAGGTTAGCCAGCTGGAGCTCTAACACAATCTACCGAAAATGCCCCCGCAAGCTACTAGTAGTTCAAGATTGACGGTTTGGCGATCACAGCATTCCACCATGGAACAGTCATCGACGAAAAGTCTTTGAAAACAAAACTTCTGCGCGTTTAAAATTTCCGCAATAAGAAAAAAATGGACCTCCTTTTGTTACGGATGAGAACAATACCTGTGACTGTAAACAAGGTAAGACTCCATATGGGCAACCAAAATGTGTTAGACCTAGGGCCTCTGGCTGCCTTAATCGCTGCTTGAACATCGTGTATTTTCTCTGCTAGAGGGTAAAGGCCTATACTCTTTGCGTCTGCAGGTGATTTAACTTTACGATCTGTGTATGTAAAAAGTAACCTTCTGGTAGCGAAATAATTGTTATTTATTTTAGGAAAATGGCACTCAATACATTTAATCTGTCATTTAAAAAGAATAATTAATTTCGTACTCTATTTTTAACATCACAGTTCCCGTAATAACAGAATTCATTATTACCGCTATAGGTGTTGAATTCAACAAGCTTTCGAAAACTGAAGTCACATTCAAAGTTCTTACCCTCGAAAAATATAAATATATAAATATGAAACAAATAGAACCTTAAATTAATGAGTCTGTAAAGCGCTCGAATTTTTTATACTAGTCTAGAAATTTTGCATTTTATTAGGCTAGCACGTGTGGCACGTTGATTCCCATTACTTTCAATAATGCTGGTCATCAAGAGCTGCATATGCGCATATGCAAATAAGAATCGTATTGAGATCCTTAGCTCCGTTGATGATATGTATGCTTAATATTATGTTATGTCCATTATTCTCTATATTGTTAAACTGCCTAAATGCAATAGCGTAATTAATTTAAAGATAATTTGTTCAATGGGGAGGTTTTTCTTTGTTTTCTTTTTTTTTTATCATGAATCTATGTTTAACTTATTTGCCTTCATATTCTCAAAGACGAAATGGGAAAAAAATTCAGTTTTCGCAATTCAACGTTTAAGTACAGTTAGCAGTCTATGTCACAGAAAAAGACAGCTTAAACACTGAATGCATTCCAGTTAAGAATTAAAGATTAACTGGGAGATAATGAGTATAAAAATGCATCGGTTTTAGCTGAAAATCACCGAATTATGCATAAATATTTCATTCTTATTATCATGCCATCATTCAAAACTAACTTCCAGTCTTCTTCTTCCTGCCAACTTTCGTTGCAAGAATGCTGTTAAATTGTTTGGATGTCCACGGTGATAATATTTACACTTTCAATTCAATAGAAACGTGCCAAGAGAACGAAACGGTGCCCTCTTTATGGCTGTTCGCTATTCGAAATGGCTAGAAGTTTATAATAGAGGCGGGAATGAAATAACAGTTATTATTCTTAACTGCTTTTATTGCACTCAAGTGAAGCCGCAAACAGATACAAATTACGAGCGCACGTTTCGAGAGAATATCATTGACTTTTTAAGCGAATTATTTAAATAATTGCTCCTTCATATGAATTTTGAGTTTAAAAAAATAGGGTATTACATTGCATAATTATAGCTGTTTTTGTTGTTATTGTTATTGTAATTATTATAGTTGTTGTTATCATTTAAAATAAATTCATTGAAATCATCGAAACAGTGATGATGCACATATTATAATATAGAGTCTGAAGAAGTTTGAAGACGATTCAAGATAGACGATATATTGCGTTTTAACCAACTAATTTTTTAAAAATTTAACTGAATTTGAAAAGCACCCTTAAATTTACTGTTCTTATAAGTAAATTGAACTTGTCGAGCTATAAAATAGGTAACGATTTTCAAATGCAAATACTCACTTAATGAGAAAGAACCGTAATTTATTGCCAAAAGAAAACAAATATATTAAAATTTGGCCAAAAAGGAATAGTAGTAATTCAAAGCAGGTTTTCGCTATAAGTTTTTTTTTCCAATGAAATCACAAAAGATTGGAAAAAATAATAATTTAAGGCAGCTTTAAGCTTAGAAACAAGAGTCCGTTTGAGTCAAAATTTACTGTATATAATCATTCCCATTCCATAAGATAGTGCTTCTCCGCTTTTTCGAACACTACAATTTTTTGGGTGAAGCAGCTAAACAGAATCTTTGGTGGGAAAACATGATTGTTCGCAAAATGTTACATAAATTTATCTATCTCAATTTAAGAAATTAAAATCTGACGAAAATTAATTGGATCTATTCTGTCAAGCATCTTCATTGGAGCTTCCGAAGAGTATGTATTATAAAGGGCTAAAAGTTTTAACAAATTGCATTGTGTAGGATCCATTCTTTTTTTTCATAATACTGTATTGTCATCAAAACCCCAGTTAGGTTTTAAATTAAGAACTGTGGCTGAATTGGAAGTTGGTAAAATTCAATCAGAATATTTATAAAATTAAGCTCCAACATGCAGAACACTAAATTCGATAAAAACCTTTAAAAAGCCTTTAAGGCAGGTTTAAAATTATTCAAGCCTTACAAGTATATAATTTTATCGAATTTGAATATTTTTTATGAAGTATCAAAACTACGTACGTCAGCGGTTCTCAACCTTTTAACTTTTCGCCCTCCCCCAACAAAGGCTAACTTAAGGTGGCTCGCCCCACCCCACTCACATTTTTCAGCATACATTCAGTTTTATAATCTTTAACAATGAACATTTAGTCGAATTTTCTACAAAATAAAAGCTCGAATGAACATTTTAAGAGAAAACGGGTATATTTTAGAGCAAAAATTTTCATAAATAAAATGATTTTTAAAATCATGCATCACTACTTGCCCTTTGGTTTTTCTCGCCCTCCCCCCCCCCTGCAAACGCTCTGCGCCCCCCTCCCTCTTGAGGGGCGCGCCCCACAGGTTGAGAAACGTTGCGTACGTGCTTTAAAATCATTTAATTTGATCCGTCTAAATTCTTTCATGCACAAAATGACAGTGAAACTCCAAGGTCAGACAAAATTACGTGATCCGCATGCAAAACTAGCATAATGCTCCATTACCGAATGCACTTTGACAATTCAATTCCAATTTCTTGTCACGAAGACGCAAGACTGAATTGAATCGTCGAAAGTTGATATTTTGCTGCAGAAAAGTCACTCCTATGGGATTTTCGACTGTTTGCCGCATATTCATAGTTTCACTGTGTTTATAATCTTTTATGTAAGCTCTAAAGCTTTGATTAACTGAAAAAAAAAAAAAAGAGATGTGGATTTTTAGGCTTCATTTAGTATTTTAACCCTTCAACGCGCAGTGTCCCCGCTCTGGGAACACCAAACTCTGACGTTTTGAGTGTTGTCAGTCACAGAATAGATTTGATGTCTATAAAAATAGTTGCGGATGGCATAGCTCCACGAGAATCCTTTACTTTTCATCGCGTCATTTCCCGTAAAAAATGGTCACGATTATTTTTAACAGCACTGACATCTGCTGAAAAATGGAAGAATGCGAGAACAGCTGGATAGATTGCCCAATGCTGAAAGCAGGGCAGCCGTTGCCATCGCTCGACTTAACTACCAGCAAGATGGCGGACGATCGAAACGTTCATCGCGTGCCACAGATCTAGAGACCCGGCGCAGCCAGCTGCGTCAAAAAGAGGGTCTCTAGATCTGTGGCACGCGATGAACGTTTCGATCGTCCGCCATCTTCCTGGTAGTTAATTCAAGCGATGGCAACGGCTGCCCTTTTTTCAGCATTGGGAAAGGGTTGCGCCTCAAAGGGTTAAAGAAAGTGTTTGACAATTTTACTCTGTAACTTTGGGAATCATTTAGCAAAGATTTAGACAAAAACGCATTTTCATGAATGACAGCAAATTGAATGTGGAAAATGTTTTTAGATCATTCGATACAACAACATCAATAAAAAAAAGGAAATTATCATGTATAGCACTTTGCCTTCAAGAAAAACGACACAATTAAAAAATAGATTTTTGTATTTTATGTTAATAGGTCTAATTACTGGGCATTTTCAGCACAATCTAACGATTTATAAAAATGTTGACGATGTACTAAAATAATCTTAAAGGGTGAAAACTTCATGAACAAATACTGATTTCTAAAAAAACGATGAAGTTTTTTTATTATTAATTTGAAAGGTAATCAAAATTTATAATTTAAGTCGTCGCCTTTGTGTTTAAATGATAATGATCACCTCGATAAATGTTGTATTTACAGAGAAAATATTATAAATTACAAATCTGAGTGCGAATTACTGTGCAATAAAATTTAATTTTTGCTATCTTATATGGTGTTTTCGCTTAAAGTTTTTAAAAATGAATCTTTACAAATGTCTTTTTCTTTTTCAATGCGTTATAAGACTATCAGAAATAATCTTAAATACGATATCAAATTTCAGTTTTCATACATAAATAGCAGCAATGTATCTCATCACACCGACTTTATTAATTTTGTCTTAATAAACTAAGGTATCATAAAAAATTATGAAGGTATCATGTCTTCATTATTCCGATATTTACTTAATGCCAACCTATTGTTGGATTCTTTAATGATTCTATGCTTCAGCTAATTACTTTCTAGCAGTAATTACATTAATTTTATACTCGATTAATGTAAAATAAATTTTTGATTACTTACAACTGCATCTTCGCTATGAATGTTTTAAATAAGGGAAAGGTAGCAAAATGGGACTATAACCATGCAGTATGATTATTTCGTTAAAAAGATACTTGCGTGTAACACAATATGCATAAGAGTGTAATTATTGCTTGTAACTTATGAGGTTTATAACTCGAATAAAACGAAATGCTCTTGAAGTAAAATGTAGTTTGATTTTACCACACTTTTAATCAGGAATATCATAAAGATTTTATGCGTGAAACTATCCATATATTTTGATAGTGATTTAGAAGTAATACATGAATATTATATATATTACAGTCTGCAGAATACCAAAATTAAGTGTTTTATGAAATGTTCCGCTTTCTAAAAATCTTCATTTTAAAAATTTCATGTTAAAAATTTTTCACGTATATATGCAACTAAAATTTTATACGGTGAACTCGGTTATAGTGAATTCTTCAATTCCAGTGAACTAAAATTACTAATCCAGATACATATAAATCTACATAATTTCTGTTATATTTAACCATGTAATTCGGCTATTGCGAAGCTTAAAGCAAAATTTACCTCAAATCTTCAATTAATCCCCACGTTGTGTTCTCGATTCTTTATCAAGACATGTGAATAAATTAAAACCCATAACTTTCAGGGTTTTAATTCCAAAGTTTAAATTTCCAAAGTTTTTTTAGAACTCCAAGGGATATTTTTTCAAATAAGAGCAGACTCGTTTATACACAAAGCACAATTATAAATCTCAACGCCAGCCCTACAAGGCGGCCAACTGAGTTAAGAATCTCTAAATTATTTAAAACTCCCATATCTCTCAGCGTCAACTTTAGATTCTCGCGTTCATTCCAACACATGCCTTGTCGCTCATCTATTAAAACATCATTATTCACAGCTCATTTTTAGACCATGGTTTGTGGTGTGTACAAAGTTGGCGCTTTCATAATGTTATCCAATCTTTACTTCTTTATAAAAATAACATGGAACATCAGAATCATTTGTTTTTCTCAAACTAGAAACTTAAGAGTGTAAGAAAACTTAAGAGTGTGAGAAACTTAAGAGTGTAATTATTGCTTGTAACTTATGAGGTTTATAACTCGAATAAAACGAAATGCTCTTGAAGTAAAATGTAGTTTGATTTTACCACACTTTTAATCAGAAATATCATAAAGATTTTATGATATTTTATCTCATCTCTCTCTAGATCTAGATCTCTCATTTTTTTCTTTTACGTTTTACCAAAAAACAAAGGTGAAAAAGAGCATATAACAATTGCAAAACTATTTGTAACAAGCAATAACAGCCAACGTTATTACATAAATTGTCATAAATGAAAAAACAGCTCTTATTTTTTACGGAGTGTTATTTTCTGATACCGCATAATATTAACTATCTCACATTAATGTACAGGATTCCCCTTAAGCACTGATCTAGGCTTTCATTCCTTAAATATTGATCATAGACATATACAATAAATTATAAAGCTACGTGAAAAAAGGTACAGAACTTTATGATATTGATTACAATTTTCAGAAGATTAAGTTTAAATAGATGCAAAATTTGAATTTTTATACAGCTCCCGTGCAAAAAAATTCCCACTTAGCAAAATAAGCAAAATACTTTAGTTAGGCGATGTACAACACTTCACCCTTTTACCATTAATATGCTCAAAGATATGTTTAAAGAAAGTTGGTAACGGGTTAAAAATTACGATTAACAGCAGAAGTATTATGTATTTATGCAATCAATGTTTTTTTCCGTAATTTGAGTACAGACCCTGAAACATAATATTAAGATGTGATTTTTTTCTCTTTGTGAACCACTGAAAAGTGATTTAAATCAACAAATATTAATGTTCATATCTCTGAGGCTTTTCATGATGAAAAGCAAAGATTTTGTATGTTACCTAAACATTTACTAAATAGAAATTTTGTTGAATGGGGACCGTAGAAAAATTTTAATTTCGTGTTTATTTAAATTTGATCTCCTGAAAATTTTAATAGATACCATACAATTCTGTACTTTTTTTTTCTCGTAACTTTGCAACTTATTGTATATGCCTATTATCAATATTTAAAAAATAAAAGCCTAGGTCAGTGTTTTTGAGACATCCTGTATATATATGAATTAAAAACTTTGCTTTTAAGAAAATACAAGAATACACTGTAAGAAGAGTTTTGAAAAGTTGCGTTGAGCTCATAAAAATTTTAGCTGACGATATTTCAACCGAATAATTTTGTTGTATTAACAAAATTTTCGTTGCTATTTTTTTGAGTCAGTAAAATTTTGTTCATTCAATGAATTAGTTCGTAATTTGAAAGGAATATTTTGTTGACCCAATGAAATTATTAGAATAAAACGGTAGTAGCTTCGCTGAATCCTCGAAATTTTATTACATTAAAACATTCGTTTTAGTATATCATGGAGGTAGTTAAGTAACCATTATTTATTTGGAGTTAAGTAACCACTTTTAACCATTATTTATATGTATAAAACAGTACAATAAATTATAAGGTTACGTTAAAATTGTGCAGAACTTTATGATATCGATTACAATTTTCAGGAAATTAAATTTAAATAAATGCAAAATTAAAATTTTTGTTCAGCCCCCCGTAAGAAAAATTTCCAATTATCAAAGTGTCTCATACTTTAATTAGATGATGTAAAAAATTATGAATACTGGATACTTTGAATGACTTCACAAAACCACAAAGAAAGAAAAGTATTACTTAAGCATATTCACAATTTTACGGTTACTTTGTTTTATTTTCGGTCTAATTTAATCAGTGTTTTTTTAAGTCTAAGATTATTCGTTGAATTTATAAAAGTACTTTCACACTAAAATAGCCTTAGGTTACATCGGCCCAGTTTATCAATATGCTAAACCTAGCACGCATTTTTTTACACCTCACAATACCGACATACAGCGCTTTTTCCCATGGTTCTGAGACTAAAACGAAAAATTTTATTGAAATGTATTAATAGCTCCAAACATCCAACAAAACATTCTTCTGAAAGAATGACGCTCAGCGTAAACAATGTAAAACAGCAAAGAATTTAGCAGGTATTGTTCAGTAGCTTTCAAACCAGCAGATCTTAACTATTTAATGAATGTTAAACAATGAATTATAAATATACATAATGACGCGAAGCCGACAAAAACAATATATGTAAGTGAATGCATCATTTGCATTAGACTTCCAAAGAGGATGTTATTTCCTTCTTAAGAGCATGTGCTAAAGGTATCTCTTCCCCCAATTCCCCGGATAAGAAACGACTCTTAATCTGATTTTTATCGGACAATATGAAAAATGAGGCTTGTCATTTAAAACCCGATGAGTCTAATTTGTGAAATTTTTACTTCTTTTCGTTTTCAATATGCAGTTATTTTGCTATTTCATTCTTAAGAGCATGTGTTAAAGGTATCTGTCTGTTAAAGGATCTGTCTTTTCCCAAAACCTTGATAAGAAACGGATCTTAATCAGATTTTTATCTGACAATATGAAAACTGAGGCTCGTCATTTAAAACACGAGTCTAATTTCTAAAATTTTTACAGCTTTTCAACTTAAATATGCAGTTACTCTGTTATTAGCACTAGAGTACTATTTCTTTCACGCCGGGTTTTTCTGTCGACAAATTTTTGTGGACATCGATTTGTGGACGTCGACACGTTTTCGATGAATTTTTCAGTAGGGTTACCAGATGGCAGGAGGTAGAGGGGGGGATAAAATGTTTAAAGTCACCAAGGTTTGCAATTTTCGGTGATTTGCTGCCTAATTTGTCTCCAAAAAATAAATCCCCCAAAATGAATTTAGTTTGGCGGTATCTTCCATATTTGGAGAGAAATTGGCAAACGCTACATTTCATTACAAAGAAGAAATGAAGTTAGAATATGCCCTACGAAGATTGTAAAACAGTTTAGTAGACTATTTTAATATATATTTCAATTACAAAGAAGTGTTTTATGGAAAAATGTAGACAAATGGATTATGAGACAGTTTCCAAACAGTATTTATAAAGATGATGCATAGTTAAGATATTCCTGACGAAGATTGTTAAACAGTTTCAGTAGGCAATTTTGATCTAAATTTCAATTCTGAAAAGTGTTTTATGAAACAAGAAAGACAAACAGGGCACATTCATGAATTATGAAGCTCATTCCAAACAGTATTTATAAAGGTAAAGTATTGATAGAATATGCTTGACGAAGATTGTAAAACAGTTTTAGTAAGCGATTATAATATAGATTTTGATTTCAAAGTAGTACTTCATTTAACAAAGAAGAAAAATACGTCACTACTAAAATATGAAAGTTTTTCAGATTTTTCCACTTCTTAGAGCATGTGTTAAAGTTATCTCTTGCCATTTCCCGGATAAAAAACGGTTTTAATCTGATTTTTACCTGACAATATAAAAAATAAAATTTCTAAAATTAGACCCATCATTTAAAACATGAAACGTCTAATATTTGAAATTTTTAATTCTTTACATCTTAGATTTGTAGCGAATCTATTCTTTGACAGGAAGAAGATGGGTCAGGAAGCCCTATCAAAAATAGTGGCTCATGTATTAATTTTGAAAGTTTTACAGCAGTTGTTACATTGATATTGGCTTTTAGTTTAGGGTTAATTTTCTAAAGAATCATACCACTTATCAACAACTTACATTAAAATCAAACTATGTCGGAATTTGAAAAACTTTACAATATCTCTGCACAAGCTGCACTGCTACATATGGCAAATCTGTGAGAATTCTGAAACATATCGTGAAAAGGATTCTGAAGATAATTTAATAATAAAAATAATAATAATAACGTGATTTACAAACGTAGTCTATAACAAAATCATTACATTAGGGGCTTCAAAAGGTTTAGGATGTCTAGCTATGCACTGTTAGAAACATTAAATAGCATTCCTGTTATGGGACTTTCAGAAAATATTCTCAAATAGATTGTATTTTGACAAATGTGTCCCACTTCAAAAACTTTATGTTTGAGAACTTTTTCTAAAGTTCGACGACTCGCATGTTTATTATTTATTACAATGTGTAGTATAATGTGTAGTATAATAGAAAAGAGAATGAGAAATTCATTATGATAATAAAATAATTATCTTGCATTTTCTGTATTTAACGTCGGTTGTTTTTCGGTAGATCTTAATTCTAAAGAGGCTTTGAAAATATTAAAATGAAATTTTTCAGAAACACACCCTCCTGGCAGTTACGAAACTAAAAATGACCTGCATACAAGCTTTTATTTACTTTATGCTGTTATTTGAAATGATTTGAAGTAAAGGATTTCTTCACAAAATTTTGGTGTGTTTTATAAGCTGTAGGAGAAAATATTTTTTTCCATTTTTCATACTGGTGAGGTGAGTTCTGTCATAGCATATAAAATGTAAGTAAAGGGATTTGATAGGCACATTCATTACGATTTGTTTAAAAAAATTCGACGTAAGCATAAAACTTTACTTAACTTTTCTTTGATAGTGCCTACAAATGAAAGTAAGTAAATATTCTTCTAAAAGTGCTTATGACTTTAACATATTGCACTACGTCTAACTAAAAAACGAAAGAAACACTTCGAAGGTATGTTCATGTGATTAGTATCTAACTACTGGTACTGTTTGTTGTATTATCGTATAATTAAGTCATTTTTTTTCTTTTAATTTCTAGAATTTAAATAAATTTTTCTCCACATGTTATTCGTGTTCATTTTCATCAATTTGCCGATAGATTTAGTAACTGAGAATTTATATTCAAATTTACTCGAACTTTTCTAGAACACAGTAACTGGATTGAGGTCGCCTGTTCTTTAGTTGTTAAAGTCAAATAATCAGAAGTTAATTTTAATTTAGTGATCAGATATCTGAGCTATTTAATTAAGACTATTTTTAAGGTCTATTTTTTCTTAATTTTTATAATTATGAAATCCTAACACAAAGGTAAGAAACTTATAAAGACCTTCGACATTTTTTGCACTTTGCACTGGCATTGGAAATAAAACTTTAAGGCATTTAAGTAATAATAAAATCAAAAATGTTATTATGTAAAAGATTCAAAAATTTGAACAAAATTTTATAAGAATTTACTCAATGCATACTATATTATACTGTATAAAAGTGTTCAAACCACCTCACCTAGATTCAATTAAGTTTGCGTTGAAAATTATTTTAAAACAAATTTAAGAATACATAAATTATTTTACCTGAGCAAATTTTATTTTACAATTCGGTAATACCGTTTAACTTAATTTGTAAATATTCTTTCATTTTATATCTTTAAAAGCTGATATTCAAAGCCCAACAAGCCAGCTCCATTTCTTGCAGCAAGAACCGAGTTTAAACGCTGGTCTTAGTTGAAACTTTGCTGTCTTAATTAGTGCAAACAGATTTAATAACTTATTTCAAGTAAAACATTTAGATTATTATTCCTAAATTAATTTTAATGAATTAAGTGAAATGAAATATTCTTATCTAAAGGAAGTAAGGAGTTTCCTTAAATTAATTTTTCTATCTTCCTAGATTGAAAAATGAAGGAAAATTAAACAATTTATCCATGTCTAAAAGTAATTTAAACATCCTCATTATTAATATTTTCAAAATTAACAGAAAAATTTCGTCTTCCGTTTCTCGTCTTTTTCTTTCATTTCAAGGAAATGGCATAATAAAGTTGTTATATTTAATTTAGAATATTTCAATGTACATTTTTCCTTCTGAAATTATTTTCTAACTGTTTATTTCGAGTATTATCGCTTATCTAGAGTAATTTTCATGCATGAAATTCACCGTTAAATGCTCATTATACCTACGGCATATTAATATTACTTTCCAGGTAAAAGCAATTCATTTAACAGTGAGTAATGTAACAAATGTTTACAAATTTACTGTTAAAAATGTTCAGAGTATTAAAAAAATTTTGTCTGCTTAACTTTAAAAAAAGAAAAAATCCTTAAACATTTCGCAAACAAAATTCTGGCATTTAACGTGAGACTGGAACAATTTTTTAATTTATCTGTAAATTCAGGTTTTTTTCTTTTGAACTTGCAATATTTCTGAACATTTGTAGAAATGATTTCCAAGGATACTCTTAGTTATTAAAACTATTAATACCAAACAGATAACAAACGTATGAATTAAATGTTTTAGTAATAAAGACTTAGTGTTCTTTTCCAAAATTGTGAAACTCCGCAAACTTCGACTTTTGCAAGTCACAGAAGGCCGTGGCACAGTTTTCAATTAAATGGTTGAAAAATTTATTTTCTCTTATTTCTATTTGAGTGTAGATTCTTTTTCCCTAAAATGTAGGAATAACTGGCATACAATAATTGGAATCAAATCACTAAAAATAATGATAATTATTTCACCATATTTTAGTTAAATTTATTTTTTTTATATATTTTAATTCATAAAATATCATTTTAAAAATGTTAAGTTGAAAATTGCACCAGAATATTACATTACCAAAGTAGAGTAACTGAAATACAGTAAGTCATAAGCAATATTTTCTAATTTTGTTTCATGAATAGTTAATTGTCTTAAAATACTCTCGTACGGGGTTCTGTTTTTATGAAGAGCATTGTGTTTTTTTATAGATCAAGAGATAGAAATTTTCACTTAATTTAAATGTAACATTAGAAACATACTCCAAATACCAGATAAATGCAAATAACATGTTTCATGATCTTAAAAATATCCTAGATTTGAGTAATAAGTATACTTATTAAACTCCTTTATCAACAAATATAGTCTAAAAATCTTTAAAAAGCAGTTTATAAAAAATGTTTGTTCAAAATCTTCCCAAATTATACACAGGGTGTCCCAATTATTGGTACAAAATTTAAAAATCACCTCTCAGCTATTAAGCGATAACCAAAATTGGAGAACATGGATCCAAATACGTTTCGACTCAATCGAATAAATCGATTGGGAGGTAGGGCACATTATAAGGAATAAGATTTACATGGCAATGTGGGATCGGAAACGTCATCTTCATGTAGATGTTACTAATCACTTCGGAGCATGTGCTGAAGTAATAGTGAACTTTCGGACTCTTTTTCGTCAAAACGTAATGTATCTTTCACAAAAAACACGTCACTAAAATTGATAGTTTTTAAAAATTCTAGTTCTTTTCATGAACGAAGTGTTTGGAGACAAGCCTATTGGTTAAGAAATTAGACGAACACTTCAACATTTTCCCCAAAGTGATTATTAACAAGTAAATGAAAATAGCGTTTTTGATCCCATATTGCTGTGTGATTCTAATTCCGTATTAAGTGCCCTATCTCGAATTCAATTTTATACCGATAGCTACGGGACATCCTGTATTTATTAGACATGAAACATTCTTCTAACATTCAAGTGAAGATATTTTAAACAAAAATAACAGCACATTAACCCTATTTCACCTTTCTTTCATTCACTTTTTTATGGTCACTTCTCTTAAATTCTATAAGCAAGCTTTTCATGAAAAATGAAACAAAAGTGGACCTTAATATTGCTTTCTGTTACAATGAATTATGGGATGATTTGAAGCAGGTGTGTCACTAATTTTTTCAGACAATTTACCGCATGAAAAAACATGAGTGATGAACTGCGAAAACTTTTCTTTTGAAAATAATTCATACTTGGCATACGAATAACCGTAAAATTTATTTCGTACATCATGATTCCAAATGGGTGGTAATTTCCGATCTCCCATCCGTTACCTCAACTTTCACTTTTTTTTTCACGCTCCGATAATAAACCGAACGTGATGTTAACCACAACAAAGAAACTGGAACAGAAGGCCGAAGTTTACGAACAGGTGATGAAGTGCAATAGATTTTTATTGCGAATGCAATCAAATCTTCCCATCGACAAATATATTTATTGCCGAACTTCAATTATGCATCCAGGTTAGATTATTTTTTTTTTTTTTTGTAATCGTAACAGTTGGATTTCTACTCATTAACATATGCCACAAACTGATTTACTCGATTGGGTCGAAACCTATGTGGATCAATGTTCACCAATTTTGGTTATCGCTAAATTCGCAAATGAGACCTCAATGCGAGTGCCTTCAGTGAAGAACAGAGGTCATGTGAGCACGAAATCACGTGACGGTTGTAACTCTTTCTCTGACTTTTGATGAATGCTTTTAGCGTTGTAATTAAACAAATGTGTGCATGCATTAGCCTAGCAATAACTCACTCTTTACTTAGTAATGGGAAATCTAGGGAATGCAACGGAATTTAGTAATTTAATATATTTTTGTGTATTTGAAAACTGCTTAAGATATTTAAATTAATTTGTCATGTTTAACCTTGTGCCATGTTTTACTTCATGAAAGAAATTTTGTCAATATTTAACCATTTTTTAATCAAGAAGGTGAGATTTCGAAAATAGTTAAGAAAAAAAATACCCACTAACTTACCAATGAGCGATGATTTGTAAGGTTGAATGCTAAACCTGTGTATACCCTACTGTGTAAAGCTGTATTCATAATGCAAAATGATAATAACTAAAATATATCTATATATACATTTGCAAAACATCTTCAAGAAATATTTGCTAAGATTTTATTACATAGAAAAATTTTAAAAAATACAAAAATTAATTTGTAATAGACATTTTTACTTATCCTCTAACGCTTCGTGTACCAAATAATGAATGTTTTAAATATGAAACAAAATTATTTTTTTCATATTTCGCAGTAAAAGAATTAGCGATAGCAAAACTATTAAACACTAAAAATACCATAGTAATTGTTTTAAAATTAATTAATTATTCTTCTACAGAAGAGTATATCACTGATATCGCATTTATACCATGAACAGCAAGTAATAGGTTACCTATTTGCTCTGCCAGGGGTGTGCAACATTTTAGATATCATGCGCAAATTTTTTTCGCGGACGAGTTCAAGTGCGCCGTACAACTCAAGCACCTTTTTATACTTCCATACGTTCGCGGGTATAGATTTGAAAAATATGAATATAGCATGGTTAGGGTTTTTTAGGAGTGGAAAAGCGTGCGAACATGGGATTGAAATTGTTTTTCTGAGGAAGAGGCTTCTGCTATTATTTTTTTTTGGATATTCGGATATACAGGAGTTCAGGGGCGGTTGTATTTTTTGTGGCCATGTGTTTTGGAGAGTACAATGCTTCCATTACGAGTAGCATCATAAATTATAAGAAATAAAATATGTCCGGGCAATAAATTATTTTAAAAGTCCTCAGATTTTCTCAAAACACTAAATAGCCTCAAGGATGCAATGCGCCAAGTTTGGCACATACACCACGAATTGGCCATCCCTGTGCTATGCAGTAGCATATGACAAAATACGGCCATTTAGAAGTACTATCTGACTGCGTTTGGTATGGAATATTGGCAAGCTGCCAGAAAAGATGAATCCAAATGAACCGGTCGAGGAAGGGAAAAAGCGAGCGGATATTGCACATTTTTTATTATTTATAAAATCAGCTATCTGATTATGTGTTATTTTAAAGGCATAAACTGTTGCATTGTAAATTTAGAAATATCATCGCATTAAACAAATCGCTATTTCTGGAAAACTGCGTCTGAATAATTTAGCGACAAGCGCACATCTGACTGGCACACCCCTGGACGTTTCTTAACTGAGTGTTTATGTTTCTATCTAATCGGTGGTCAAACAGTAATTTAAATTCAATGCGTTCCTTTTGCATAGAGTTACCTTTCTTGATTTACATATTTATCGTTTTCTATCGAACAAATTTACTTTATTTAAAGGAAAGGAGTTCATATTAATTAAATGGTTGCTGTATCTAAATCCAACTCCAGGAAATTCATTATATAATACACTTAACATAAATTTTCTCCCTTAGCAATAGAAATACTTCATACAAAATACATTAAAAATGAGTAAAAGAACAAATCACCAAACTTTTTAGTGTCGTAAGGTATAAAAAAAAATTCAGTACGTGGATGTATTATACCAAATTCTTCGAGCTATGTAGGATCAGAACACGAAAACTCAAGTTCGCAGGACATTACAGTTGTAATACTGTATTTTTCTGCCTACAAGAACAATTGGCCATAATGCAAAACAAAGGCCAATGGAGCCAGGAAAACAAAGGCAGACACATAAATCTCTCCCATATTTTTGTGCTTCAAGTTTGTTTAAACTAGCAAATGGAAGAGTTTCAAGTTATTGTTTTTTTCCATCCGTATAGTTTGCATAAAACATTTTTTAAAAGCTCAATTATGTAATAGCTGTAGGATTGTTTTTTTATGTGAAAGTTTTCTTTTTTTTCATATAAGAAGTTTGTTTATGAGTAAGTCCGGTATGTATTAGAATTATGCAACGCAATTCGATGACACAGTATAGAAATAAAACGAAGTCAAAAGAAAAAGAAAATTAAAATGTGTAATTTATACTCATTAATTAATTGACATTCGCAGCTAGGATGCGAAAGATTTCAAGTTTAATAATATCAATCTTAAATATATGTATTTTTTAACCACATGAACGTCTGTGAAATTTCCATTCACTGACATTCTGTTGTTCTCTGTAAGTCTATATTTTTTGTTACTTAAAACAAAACACACATATTATCCACAGTTTTTCAACTTTATAGATTGAAAGTACTATTTATTTTATTTTATTTTACTAGAAATGTGCTTTGAACTGTTATTTTCTGTATTTATTACCACTTCGAGTCGATTAAAGTATTAAAATTGTCATCAAAATTCAAGACATCATTATTAATTAATATGGAATATATAAAATAAATATTTTTAAAATCCGGTTCTTGAAAGTCAAAATTAATAAATAAGAACATTGTATTTAACAAATACATAAAATACTCATGTTTCGGATGGTAGAAAGGGTTCCCTCTTCATCAGCTACAAAAAGGTTCCAACTTCTTTATTTCCTGAGTTCCCTAACTTTCTTGTTTATGTGAGAAAAAAGGACTTTTTGTTGCTAATGAAGGCTGGAATCTTTGTACTACCCAAAACGTACGGTATTGCTATATTGTTATGCATACATGATAAATACAGTCGAGCCAGCTTAATGGAACAGCCTATTTGACACGAAAAAATATTCAAATAAACGGGATACTGCAAAAGCACTTATTCCCGCGAGGCGTTATAATTTTCGCGATCCCATCCTGATCGCGAAAATTAAATCCTCACGAAATTATTTTATTTTTCGCGTCAAATAATAATAAAAAATCAGAAATTTTTCACTTATCAAAATTTCATGATTTATTGCACATTTACAAACTCTTTCTTGACAATTTCCTTTCTTACAACTAATTTTTGGGTACAAAACAAAAATACACAATTTAAAGAATGGAGCTCATTCACTTACGACATTCATACCAGCTTCTTTGAAGCCATTCATAATGGGGAGGTGGGAGGAGGAGGGCGAACTTTTCCCACAAAAATAAGTTTCTTAAAATGCCTTATGCAGAAAGGGTTCTATAGTTACGTATTTGCGAGATTTTTCAACTTTCGATTCTATCCATATAAAATTCGCGAAATTTTCAGCTCGCGAAATCGCCGATACCTTCATTTTCGCGAAAATTACGGCTAGCGAAAGTGCTTTTACAGTATTCCATTATCTGTGACTAAACTGACAATTTACTGCTGCTTGCTGCATCGAAAAGGAATTACATTAAGCGGGGGTATATTCTTTTAACCGGTATTCCATTAAGCGATCTCGACTGTATAAAAATCTTTATTAGTTTTAAATAGCTCATATTTCTAGAAAAATATAAAATTTTAAGTCCTATTTTAGTATTTCGGTTTTGTTTGAAAAATTACTTCTTTGAGGAATACGAATTAATGGCCTAACAAACAATAATCGAATTTATCCCTAGTGTTAACCAATTTGCACAGTTATTTTTCTATTCCATTTTATTAAGCAGTAATATTATCTTCATAAAACACCCAAGACCCCCGTTCCGGATTGATAATAATAAATAAAAACCTTATAGGTATATGAATATACTTTGACATACTAAAATCAACCTATTAGTCTATGTTACAGCAAGAAAATGTTATTTAAAAGCTACCTTATAGCTTTATTATTATCCTTTATGTATACACTGAACTGAAAACTATAAAAACAAAATGGCAAATTACCAAAGAGAAATTTCATAAGTATCTCATAAGTATTGCATTATTTATCAAAGCGTATCACTTAAATGCCTTGCACCGATTTTGATTAGTTTCTTTGCACTCTACAAGTCAAGATTAAACACAAGTATTGAGAAATATATATATATATATATATTAAATTCAAGCACAGATTTTTAATATAAATTTTTTTTAGAAAGAAAGTTTTTAATATGCATTGATGAATTCTGGGTGTTTTCCATGCAAAGTATTAGACTTTGATTTATCTTTCATACGCTTAGTCTGTAATAATAGATTGTGATACACTTCCGTGATATTATAATAATGTCTGAATAAAAATTCTTTCAAAAGCTAAAATCAAGAAAAACTTAGCATAATGTTTTCGCCAAAGGAATCGCTGTTCTATTGTTAGAAAATTGATTATAAATTTTGAAGTATTTTTTGTTGTTTGTAAATTGTTAAATTACTAGGGTAGAAGCAAACGTAAATTTCTGTTTTTGCTAACTCAACAGAGTTTAATGCCCTCTTAAGAATTAAAGCGTGGTACTACACAGTGAGGGATATAATTCTTGTAACAAATACGGTGAATTCGTGCGGGAGCAGTTACTAAATTAATTGTTTCCCACTTTCCAATTCACGCTGAAGCAGCTGTATGTAATATTCTTACAAACCTGTTATTATGTATGTATTACTGGAATAGAGTTAGGTAAAGTAAAAAGACAAGCTAGTGAATAAAATTTTGAATGTTTTAACCCTGTTTTTAAGAAACCGTAGCAAATATTTTGTCGATTAAGAGTTAGGAAATTTTCTTGGGTGTAAAATTATTATTTAAGTTTCGAGTAATTACATAAATACATACTTCCATGTTTATTTTGAAATTAAAGCTTCGTCATTCTAAGATAGTAAGACAGATTTTGATGTTTTATATATTTGCATTCCATAGAGGGCGAATTTATTGTTATATTAGAATTCGGATTACATTTTTTCTACAAGTATTTACAATAATATACAAAATATCATAAAACATGTATACAAAATCAAATAAAACTATACGAAAATTTGAATATTTAAAATGTTGCAGTTAGTTTAATTAGGCTTTAATTACTTGTCTGCTTCTGTATTTAAGAACGCAATTTGACATAATTTCTAATCTCTGTTTGAACGTATAGTTAAGACATTTTTTCGCATTACAGAGTTCTTATTTATTAAAGTAATATTCATAAGAACATTTTATAAACAAGCCTAAGGTCAGTACGATCCGCTTCACATAAGTCAAAGGGTTTTGCCAAGTTGTTTAAGAATGTATAATCTATTTCCTGTTATTATTACAACTATCAATTAAAAAAGTGATTTCGAATTAGGGATTTTTTAGTTTAATGATTTGTTAATCTTTTTTTGAGGGGAATGGTAGTATAATTCTTATAAGAAAGCTTTCTTTTGGTATTCATACTTTTCCAAAAGTCGAAAAATAATTTTAACATTCTTACTGAGTAAAACAAAATCTACTGTAATAGCACGCAAGTAATTTCATAAGTGATGTATATGCTTATTAAGATATTTGAAAATCATAATAAGTTTTGTTTGTACGTTACAGTGACAGTATCTTGATTAATTAAATCAATAGTTTTATTTAATCAATAGTTAAATCAATAGTTATGTTTTACAGCTTCTAATTGTTATCTTATTGTTATCTGTTCTCTTTGGTAGTTAAATGGATTGATGGCAACGACTGAGACCTCTCCTACCGATCTTTTAAACTGCTTGGGGCTTTCGCGTGCGGATCTGACAGCCACCTCTCTTCTGGTTTACGACTTTTCACGACCTCTTGGACTTGGTCTAGCTTTCGACTAGACCTAGTGGAATTAGCAACAACAACAACTTTTTCAGCTTAGGGACGATTGAGCCTTTTTTTTTTTTTTTGCGACAACAGTGAAAGGGCTGAAATAAGGTGGTTTCATTATTCAACCACCATGCGTGAAAGGGTTAAAACAAATGAGCACCAAAAGTCAATGGGGTTTCAGAGCAATAACATTTTTAATAGGCTGTACAGTTAAAGCAAAATCGACGTTCTCTTTATCCATCATTATTCCGACGGAAGTGTAGGAGTTCAGAAAGCAGAAAAATAAAGTATCTCAGGTGGTAGTAGCAGTTTACTCTAAAATCCATCGTTTACCTAAGTACTTAAGGATTGTGACATCAAGTGAGCCAATTAAGCTGCAGAATGGGCAAGTAAAGGTCTCCTATGGTACACATACTTAACCCAAGGGTACGAGTTTTCTATAGTTCCTCGTGCACTTTATTTTTTCATAAAAAGATTAAAAAGGTGATGTGTTCAGAGTTTCACCTACGCCTGACCTTTAAGTCGTCTGGTCTGACAGAGGATTATCTTGAGCAGATTGTGACTGGGAAAGAATGAAAATTTCGAGGGTATTAAGAGTTTTTGCTGAGTTCGCCCTCGCGGCTTTGCTCGTGAAATAAAGGAGGTGAAGGTAAGTGAAGAGTAGTGCAAACATTAATAGGTACTTTATGTGATATATTAGCTTAATATATTCATAAAAACTATACTGTATCTATTTGTTTCATAGTTAAGCAATGTAAGTTAAGTAAATAATAGCGCGAGTTTTACAATACAAATGATTTTTTAATTGCTCTTTTTAAATGATAAATGGGAGAAGTGTTTTCTTTAACAGTATGGTTGTAGTACACTATATAGAGCAAGGGACTTGATTACGAAGGTAGGCAAGTTTTAATGAACTCTACATGTCACAGTAAAATAAGTGATGAAAAAACTTGAGAAAAAACTGTGTAAAAAAATTGTAGATTTTTACACCCCATATCAAAGAATCAAGGTTCTTTATTGGGGTTAGTTGTGTTATTATCCAACAAAAAATCTTCGTATTCATTCAAAATATATAAAAGTAATGTTCACATTATGTTAAATGACTTAAGTATTTCCACATGAATCATATACACATAATGTATATTTGCTCGGCATATTTAAAAGAGGGAAGGGGAATACAAATACCTGTTATTTATTTTTATGTTTTACAATTATTATTTTTTTTATATATATATTTTGAATTTAATATTTTTTTTACCCAGCTAGTCAACTCGTTATGAAATTTAAAAATCTATGAGATGAAAATCTCTATGAAAAGTAAAATGATTGGATGCTTCGATCTTTATGATTGATGCTAGTCTAATATCGGCACACATTCTTGCTTTCCCTTTCTATTTGTCAGCAGTTAAATGCAGTCAAGTCATTGTGACTGAATAAAAGTAAATATGCTTTTTTATGCATTCATTCTTTTTTAAATTCCTAGTAACTCGAAAAACTGGGTGTATATTTTATGTGTGCTTGGTTATTATAAGTGGCTGAGATCTGAAACTGGAGACAGCAATTATTAAAAAATATTGTTCGTTTATGATAAACTTGCGGTTTCATTTATATATATTTCTTTGTTTTACAAACTTGTGAAAATTTTAAGCTAACTGACATAACGGTGTGGAAGACATTTTCTTCCATTCGCCGTTTTGCCATTCCAAGTTTAAAATTGCCAACAAATTTTAAAAATCAGACAATGGATAGATTTTCCAGACTTTTTTAAATAGTCAGATTTGTTTGATAATTTCCTACACACCTGTTAAAACCTTCCAATCTATTGGTGTGCTGTCTGAAGACGAGTTTTCAAAATCACTAAAAATTGGATGAATCTTTAGACTTTTGAAAGGTATAGGTTTATCTTTTGTATTTTTCAGAATGTTTTCAGATTTTACCATCAAGCATTTCAAGGATGTTAGGAAAGTTTTAAGAGTTTTAAATTTCAAGAATATACTAATTAATGCTGAATTTCTAACATTTCTCACACATCAACGTCAGATTTATATTTTTAACTAGTTTAACATGATTTCATACCAATGTGTTCCTCCCTTTCAAAAAAAAAAAAAAAAAAGAAAATCAAAATCCCTAATCATCACTTAGTAAAATGTGCCCCATATATTAGTGAGATGATATAAAAAATTCAGCTTTTCATAATTAAACGCCTCAAAGATACCTTTAGACAAAGGTGGTAGGAGTTGATACATAAATTTGAGTGTAAATAAACATTTATTGCTAGAGTGTAAAAAAATATTTTCTTTCGAAATTTCTATGCGATCCATGAAAACGATCATTCAACGTGATTTTTCCCTTCGAGAGCCATTGAAAAATTCTTTTAAGTCAGCAGTCAGTTTATATTTATCTTCATATCTCTGACATTTTGTAGGCTATTATTCTCAAATTTTGTTTATCACGTCATTTATGTATGGGGCACATTTTACTTATTGGGAATATTTATGTACGGGGTCGTATACAAATTTAAAAAGTTGAACTTGAAAATTAACGAAAGGAATTTTTTACAATTTAATTTTCCCTTACCTTTTTTTGAACATTTTTTTACAATTTGCATTGCTCATTTATCCCTAAAAGGAAAAATATTTAAAGCATGTTACTATCTTTTTGGGACACCCTTAGGAGCTGACCACAGTTTCTTTACCTTTTTTACTGGAATTTTCAAATTTTCAACCTAAAGTTTGATTAAAATATCAGATTAAAGATGATCTGGGAGTAAGTTATGTAATACAAAATATTTCCCATACATAACTGCACGTAGTAAGTTCACAGGCAATAGTGTTTATCAAAACAGTCAAATCATCAGAAAACGACTAAAAAATTATGAAATAACAAACGCAAATCAATCATTTGTTTTACTTTAGGATGTTATTATTTTTGTATGAACCCTTTCTTCTCGCATTCTTACAAAAACTTGAGTGCTGTAATCTACCTGGATGAATAGGTTTACCTTTCTTTGTAAAGGCATAGATTCCTTCAAAATCACTTCAAGTGAATTGAGTCATCACTCTTCTTTCATCAAACAGTAGAAAGAACACTACTACAAATCTACATATTTCAAGAAATAGGGTTTTAAGTCGTTAACTGAAAATACATATCGGATCGTGGTATCGGATTTTTTTTTCTTCAATGTTGGCTGACAGCAGTGCAATTTTTTTAATAATTTCCCACAAAAATCATCGCTTCTATCAGATTTCGTGCACCCTACATTTGTTAAACCATGCGGTTTGAGCCCTCTTAACGTCAGCTTCTTCCCACCGGGTACGTACACCCACCAAAGTGGTAAAATGTGATAACCTTTGATAAGTTATACGAACAATGCTGAGGTGGGTGGAACATCCGATGTCTGGCCAGAAAAGTCTACGGTGAGGGTTACTTTGCATGCATTCGTTATTTGCTTTCTTTTCTCCCTCAGGAACAAAAAATATTTAGATTAATAAATTTATTTTATGTTCATTTATTTCGTGTTTCTGATCTAAACGCTTTGTTGACTGCGTCTTCATCCATTAGTCTATTCAGTACGAAAGCCTGTTCTTCTTAGTACTATGCATCGTTAGGGAAAGTAACATTATCCTTCTGAAAAACGATTCTCTGATAGGGCAACTTGCTCATCAATGAGCCACTATTAGGTATCGCTAACAGGCAGTTTGGCTGTTCATCTGTAACAAGCAATCCAAAAAGGACCAACACTAGCAACCCAGACCTTTTTAAAAACAATTACGTTAACCTTTTCCAGTGGCGAGACAGGAAATCACAAAACGCCTAGAATGCTGGATAAAGTGTCACAAATCTGTTCAATAGGACAGATTTCATTTGGATATCAAATTCACTTAGTATGAATCATACATTGTAGTTAGTAATCAAGCATTTTCTCTAATAACAACTAAACTGTGGCTGAATAGAAATGCAAACGATATTCTGGACTTCCAGATTTTCCCCTCTTGCACTTGTTCTTTTATTTAGGTTCGTGTTGTTTCTTCATAGTGTGGCAAATGCTCGTATTTATTTCTGTATAAGAACTTTATTTTTTCGTCTTAAATATAATTTTTCATGTGATATGTACATATGTTCTTATTCTTTTATTATCAAGATTTATGAGCTACTGCGTTTACTTTTCATATTATTTCTTCAACATATTATTTCATATCAACATATTATTTCATATTATTTCTTCTATTATTGTTGATTTTTCTGGGATTAAACTTCGTTACTGAATCGTCTGTCAGTTGTTTATGCAGCTTTTTTATGTTCCTTAAACTGAATTGTCCCAGTTAAAACAACATAAAAAACGTTTGCTCTATCGTGAAAACTTTGTATCGAATATTAACTGACCTTAAAGTTTGTGCGTAAGGCGTTTAGTGATTTTAAAATTCCAAAATCTTCCTTCGGAAAGAACTCCACAAAAGTTTCTACTACTCTAGATTATCTCTGATTATGGATAACTGGCCCAAACAGTATTAGTGATACTAACACATTCGTTGGAAACAGACAATTTGTGTTATTAATTGCGTATCCAATATTTTGAGAAGACGCAGCATGTCTCTCTGTAAACGTGTCTCCACTTCTTAAAATATATAACTGAAGATTAAAAAAGTGCGTGCAACCACATCAAAAGATGCTGAAGCATAAATCTAATTTCTTAGTTGTGGTGTTTTGTAACTACTGGTATTTTTTAATAGTTCGCCAATTGGCAAAAACTTTAAGAGGATTCTTATTGTAAACTAAGTGAAGCCCTTTTTTTTCCTCTCACAAAAATGATTCTTCATTTATGAAACGCAGAAATTGGAACTAAGAAATTAGATTTGTATTTGATTAAGAAATTGGATTTGTATTTGAATACTTTATTAAAAGGGTGCAAAAGCAGAAATGTGCTACTTCAGGAACACTTTACTGCCACAAAATACTTTTATAAAACTATCCCTACTTCAATTTTCCTCATTTTATTTCGTTTGTCGTTGGTTTTTAGCTTTCTATGAACATAATAATATGAATAATTTATTCATCTTATTTCTAAACTGTATAATTAACAAAAACTCGCATTATGTGCTTTGAATATATCTGAATATTTTTCTGTTTAAAAATGCTTAAACTAAGAAAATAAAACGGAAGAAAAAGAGACCATTTTTCTAGATATCATTTCTGTTTACTGTGTTAAGTTTTTTAATCAAATTTTATTTAATATGTCAGAAAGTAATAAAGAATGATAAGAAAACCTAATAATTCTAAAATTATTTCCAAACGTTATTTCTCTTTAAAAAGTACTACAAGTAAATACTATGCAAAAGAATAAATGTATCCCCCAGCTAGTTAAAATTGAAACACGAACTTTTGCTGTCTTGAGAAATAGTCATAATAATAGTAATAATTACGTCAGTAAATAACGCAAAAGTATACATTGTAAAAGAGTGCTTTACTGAAAGCATTTTCTGCCACCTTTCACCCTTGAACTTAGGTCAGAAAAGCGGAGAAATATTTTTAAATCAGTGTAGACTAGATTACAACAGCTATGTTAGTTTTTCCTTTTAAACTTTTCCGGTGACATCATCGTTCTTCATGACTCATAGCGGATTTTTTGAAGATTGGTACAGTTTCGTAATACTAAAAAGCGTAAGTATGTTTTTTCCCCATTCATCACGTCTGTATTATGAAGTAAGTTGGACTGAAAATACTTTCATAAGTGTAGTCTAATGGGTTATGTAATTTTTAAAATATCATTAAAATTTAATCAGTAATTTTTCTTGAAAAGTTTAACATTGTCTTACATTTACTTTAAACTACGTGAACCAGGATTTTTATATTTTAACTTTTAAGTGATTTTGTGTATTTTAAAGCCAGAAAAAATCATCAAAAATGCTTGTGTGTGTAAAATTAACTGTTTATGTAAATTATCATTTAAAAGAAAATATTTTTGTTCATAGACTTTAAATTGTTTCGAATTAATTAGAACATTTGAATTGATCAAAAGCTTGAATATTGTTACTACCCATGTGTACAAATTAATCAATTATATAAATTGCATATATACAAGGAAACAAATTTTGAACCTCAATAAAATAGACCACCTTTGATTCATTACTAATTTTAAACATTAGGAAACTTTAATTACTTAAATGTTTGAACATTATTATTTTCCATTGCATATAGCCTTATTCACACAGACACAATTTTATAAATTCCTTTTTTTCTAGCTGTTCATAATCAAAATGATCTACTATGATTCAGAAATAAGTTTTTGGGTGTTTTTAATACTAATATTTCATAAATATGGAAATGAAAAATTCGGGTTAAAAACAGTGCAATGTTTCCCTTCTATTGAATAAGATAATTTCTGTTTTTGTGTTTGATCACATGTTCCGCATAAAAATAGGTCATTTAATTTTGGATAGTAATATCACATTTAAAAATGATTCAGTTTAAACAATTATTTCAATGTGCATTAGATTGCTCGCAGTGAAATAAATATTGGAAATAACAGCATTTAAACTTTTCCGTAATTAAAATTTTCTGATTAACTCTCAGGAAGTCATTGAACGCTGTAATACAAATTTGAAAAGTCTATTATAATAATCCATAAAATATTTTGCTTCTTATTAGCTTCAGCTAACTGAAGTTATCTTAAAAAGTTTCAAAATATTCAAGAGCCCTCTCTCTTAATCTGGTAAGTTTTCTAGTCATGATTCAGCTACAATTCATACCCTAAAAAATTAAACTGATATGCATAATGCAATTTTTAGCGGTGAATACTTAGATTAAAACGTTTTATTGAATTCAACACAATTTTCATTGATTTAACGAAGCTTTTTTTTGATACAACAATGTTTTAATTCATTCAATAAAATATTCTGTAAATTCAACTCAGTTGAAAATGTCACCAAGCTTTGTTGAATCCGATAAAGAATTTTTTTCAATCTAGAGCATTTTTTTCAATAATTCATTTACATTTGTTAAAAAAGATCAAATAGTTCCTTATGGAGTACCTTCTGTGTAAAAATGGTCTACTTTGATTTTATCTTAAAACGTTTGTAAGAAGAATCACGTTGTAATGCTTATGCAATCACGTAGCAATTTATCCGTCTTAGGACCCTGTTAATTTTTATTTGATATGGCTTAGCTAAAACAAAGAGCTCTGTCTATGCATTTTTTAGCTCATATATAATTCATCGCAAGGAAATTATTTTATAATTTTACTAAACTGAATGTTTATGCGGTGCACGTGACAGCCGTATTTCACACTGTATGATCTTATATTTTACATTGTGTCACACAAGGAAAAATCGAGTGACCCAAGCATGGGTACCGGCAGAATAGGGCAAGGGGGGGCAATGCCCTCCCCCCTGGATTTTTGCATGCAGTGTTTTCCCTTGCTTTTTTGCTCTTTCCAATATGGTAGCCATACGTTGAAGTAGTCTTTCCCCCTTGAGTAGTCTCCCCCCCCCGGTGAAATATTCTGCCGGCGCCCATGGACCCAAGATCTAGCGAGAAAACAGGAAACTCTAGTCTAAACGTAGCATTACTTTTCCCCAGAAATTTTATCTTTACACATAGTGTTGATTCATGAACCTGCAAAAACGCATTTCTTACTCTTCTGTGCTCTTTTGATCTAATATTATTTGTACATTGTATTTTTGCATTTTTAAATCTATTATCAAAGACAATTTGTCTTTTGCTTATGCCAAGCGACAAGATTTTTTTTCGCAGTCTTATAATTCTTGTTCTCAGTAGTAGATTCCTGTTTTTCTCGAGGACTGCGAGTAATGCAATAAGGATTTAAGTGGGGGAAATTTAGAAAAATTCTATATTATAATTTTTCTTAAGTTGAATGTTTCTCAAGTTCACTTAAGGTGCTAATCATTTTCCAACTATCTGCAGTAGAAACTAAAAGTATTTTCAGGGCGATGCAATGATACCGCTACATTTTTTAGAAATGTTTTTAGAAACACCTTTTTTGTAGCAATAGATTTTTATCCAAGTACTTGAATAATTTAAATAATTTAAAATTTTAAAAAGTAGGTTAAGGGATTAAATATATATATATATTCCTCGAACGCCAGTTATTAAAAATGTACTATTTTTTGTAATAAAAAGCTGTCCTATCTGATTTTTAAGGAATTAAAAAATATTCTCCTCTCTAATAAGAGGTATTTTAAATCTTTTTTCCTTAAGTATATCATTATGTTACTAACTATTATACAAATGCTTTGTTCAATATTATATTTTGAATAACTTTACTTATAGTATATAGAGAACGTGTTCAATATGTTTCCCTTGAAACGCAGCTTTTTTGTTTATTTACTAATGACTTCTTTTAAACTTTTGTTCAATAAATATGACATTTTAAACTAAATATTATAGTACGCATTCCTTGTCCTTTGCTGCTTTTCTAGTGTTAAAAAGGGCAATTTTTAACACTATAAAAGTAGCTTCTTTCACTAATAAGAAAAATGTTTCCTCATATTATTTAAACATGTCTCCCTTAAATTAATCGTAATGTAAAATGTTATGCGTCTACTAATCTAGGACTTTACCTAAAATATTCAAATTATAAATACGATATTTTCTGACTAAATATTATTTCCATTTTTTTATTCAAAAGTTTTGGAAGTAAAAACATGCTAATAAAGAAAAAAAAAAGGATTATTATTTTAAATAAAGGAAACTTGAAGGGTTATGATTTCGTAAATTAAATAACAGTGTTGATTATATTTTTCTACTGACGTTGAAAAGCAGTTTTCAATTCAAATTTGTTTATAAATTAAAATAAACGGATCATTCTGCATGTTTGGGTTTAGTAAAATACCTCTTTGTGTGGCCTGACAAAGAAGATGAGTTTGTACCGAATTTTTTAGTTTACAATTTTAATTGAAATAATAAATTGTAGTTTTAAATTACTATGCTTTTAATCCTCTAAAATCTGGAATTCAAAATCTGGTCACGATATGCATATCCCTGCACGCTTATGGTAAATTATAATAGCTCGGTATTGTACATCAACGAGGCAGCTATATCAATTTAAATTAAATGAAGAACAATAAAAGCACTTAAACTTTCACTTTTAATTCCATTTCCTAGTTAAAACAACACAAGTTCAAAAAGTCAGTAATTTTTGGGTCAGTGTTATTTCATTCAATCTTTTATTTTATTTGTTTTCGACATGAAATGTTGATATTCAGTCTAGAAATTTAGAGCATATGCTCACCACTATTTCCTAGCATTCGTGCAAACAACCAGATTTTAAATCTAAAAACAACTATTAGGCGAACGAAGTGGGTTTCTTTTTTGTCTGGAACATTCTTTAAGAGGTTTTAGAAAAGCGTATAATCGTTTTGTGATAAATTAAATGTGAGTTGAATACGAGGGGGAAATCTTTCCTATTTTATATGCAATAAGAATACCTGTTCTCTGCGTTTATTTCCGTAATGTAATATAATACCATGTTTACTCATCTTGGGAATCAGTAGTCATGGTTTAAAACAATTTTGAAGTTATTTAGAAGCATTTTGTGAATCATTGTTTAATCGGGTGTTTTGCTATGCATTTCATTCACAGACATGAAGCACGTTTCAGTACAATGTTATTTTTGGTTATGCAGTGCAAAATATGAAAATTAGAATAGTTGTCGAGGTGAATAAATGAAAATTGAATAATAAATAAGAAAATAAATACTAACAAACTTCACAGATCATAAATCTTTCTTTTTGATGTCTTTCATGTAAAATAAGTTTGGGCATTTTATACGAAATTGATTCAAATTCTAAGTGCATAAACCTCGGTAAAACCCATTATTATCTGAGTTTTCTAAAAGAATTAAGATATTATGCCTGTATTAGTTTATGTATAAAGAAAACGTTTTGATAATATGCACTGAATCTGTTTCGTGGAAAAAAGACAAAAATGGGATTGTATTTTCGAAACTACCAGACAATAATATTTAAATTGATGTGTAGTAAAAGAATATATACTGGTTGAGAGCGCGGGATGACAGATAAACAGAAGTTACAAACACATTTTACACAAAAATCAAACACAAAATCGATGTTTTTAAAAAATATCCAAACATTTGTATTAAATACATACGTAAAATATTTCAGTTTTCATTCTTTTCTGCGTTTAATACAGTATTCAATCGTTTAAACGTCTGAACTTTCTGAAAAGCTTTTAACATTTGTAATTTCTAACATTTTTCAACAAAGTTGGAAGAGTGCTTATGATTTCATTTTGCCTATCCGTCTGTTCTCTAACTGCCGCAAATATGCAACGATTGCAACTAAATTTATTTACGTTATATGCCTGTTCCATTTACTCTTTTGAAAACTAAACTGATTTCATAAATAGATCTTTCACTGAAACATTAAAAAATAAATAAATAAATAAATAAAAATAACAAGTTTTATAAATTTGCATCTATAGACAAGACTGTTTAAAATGAGTTCCTCAGTGGATCTTTTATTCCAAACAATACAAAACGAACACATAAATAAAAGAAGGATTTTCGTTGAAAATAGTTCTTTTATACACTGTTTAAAATGTATCTATAAGTTAAAGAAAAAAAAAAAAAGAATGGCAGCAAATGCGCCAGAAAATATATGTTCTCTTTTTCATTTATTTATTTTTCAAAAATCTGGAAGGCAGAAGTTTTACCAACACTAATTAAAAAAATAATAATAATTTCTATTTTGCCATTGAGCTCTGGATCTGCGGAGTGAGAGACCACTGCTCTTATCCACCTGGCGTTTGTTGGCTTATCTGAAAGTGCCTAAAAGTTGAAATAAAATGTTTTTTAAGACACTAGGTTCGTAACAAAAATATCTGATTTTGTATAAATGTAAACTGAAGTTTCATGTAATAACGAATATGAATACTTTACTGCACTATTAGTTAATTGTAGCTTAAAACGTGGATCTAATACACTTACGTTTGGTGTCAATACATATTCCTTGCTTAAAACGTCGAAAATCCATTTATCAAGAAAAAAAATAATTAGAAAAGCAAAAATAAAATTAATAGGTAGAAAACACGAAAATTTCTACTGTTTGAAATATCAAAAAGTTTTAAAAAATTCCTTCTTTTAACAAAAAATTACCAATTTATGTGGAAAACCGGCACATATCCCCAAAAAAATCTAGGCTAGAATTTTCAAATTATTTAACTGCGTTAAAGTAAACAGAATAAATATAAATCAGACACTAAGAAAATTAATTCAAAAATGATTTTCTTTTCTGGCATATTTACTTTAACCAGTTTTTTCCTCTTTGCCCGCCCTCCCACTCAAATTAAAAAAGTTATGATGGCAGAGAATCCCTTTCTGTGCTCATCCTTGCGTCCGAACACTGCTTTTTTTAAAAATCGTCGTTTTAATCATGAGTTAGGGTTACATCGGATAGGGCTTTGCTGTGGGTGTATTTGAAAGGCACGTGGCAGAAAGAAACTATGTGCACAGAAAGGAAATCTATGCCGTCACGTTCTTGCAATGAACAGGTTAACTTTGTGTAACTCTGTGTTGGAAACATAGTGTTGGAAAATTTCTTTCTGATATAGTCGACGCATTCGCCACGATATACCTTTCTTGTTAAGATTCTAATTTCGTTTGGGCCCTCATGGAAATTCATGATATTCAAAGCTTTTGATTAACAGATTACACTTCCGGGTTATTTTATTAATCATTTCAAAATAGCGCCTGTGAATGTAATAACCAGCGTGGAGATTTACTACTTTGTTAAACAATGATACGATCTAAGGTTTATAAAAAAACATGTTAAAGTAATTGGAAACAATAATACGCATGCATTGATATGTAAAACAGCTTTCATTACTATTTATATTATCTTCTGTAAATTCGAATAAACATGCAAATGATGGGATTTTCTGTTAGCATCAGGCTGAATATTACAGACTTAGCCGACATTTGAGCTATTATTACCATCAATATTTTGCTTTAACTAGAATCTTCTTATACAAATAGCTCCTAATGTTCCAGTAGCTCAAAAAAAAGGGAAGGTTGTTTAAGTAGGCTTGAAAAGCTATGCACAATCGTATCTGATTTTGAATTGCTTTTCAGAGATGTTTGATAGACTAGTTGTTTGGAATAACCGCATACATGCATCCTGAATATCTGAGTGGGAGGCCGAAATCCTTTCCATGCTTGCTGTTTTTCAAAGTTACAGTAGTTGAGTAAAAGGGCAGTATGGCAAAATTTTGTTTTTACTGTTTGACGTGTATGTTTAAAAAAAGTAGTAAATTGTGCCATTTTAACCGAATACTTTTGTTAAATTAACACAACTTTTATTGATAGTTTGTTTCTACAACAAAGTTATTCAAGTCGGGAGTGACTGAGCGGGGGTGTAGGCGAAGTCAGGAATAGCTGAGAGTAGGTAGGTACATTAGATCCCTAATCACTGAAAAAAATGTTTTGTTGATTCAACAAAAATATGGTTAGCGCTGTTTCAACCGAATAATTTTATTGATTCAACAAAATGTTTGCTAACTGAACAAAATATTTTGTTAATTTAACGAAAACTTTGTTAAAACCAACGAAATTATTCGGTGCAAATAGTGCTAATCCAATTTTTTTTTTGAATCATCAAAATTTTGCTCAATTTAACAAAACTTTTTTTTCTGTTTTCTGTAAGGTGAATCAAGCATCAATTTTGCAGAATGACAGAAAAAAAAAACAATACAAAACAAAAGAAAAATTTTAAATCAATAAAAAAATGTTTTCAGTGATTATTCCTCAACGACATGACCGATCTCTACCATGTGCACTATCACTGTTCAAATTTGGTCAAGTTTGCAAAAGCAGTCTCCAATGATAAGCGAATAAATATCGCAAAATCCAATAGGAAAAAAACCCTGAAATCTCTTCGTGTAGCTCATTTAGTTATACATATAATCGAAGTGAACGTTAGCTGGCGCATTTGCGGTAAGTGTAGCCTCCCCGGCCACCGAGACATGTAAAATAATTTTTAAAAAATAATTATAAAAAAATAGAGTTGATACTTTGTACATGAGTTTATCACGTTTTATGCAAATGAAAAAAAAAATAGTCAGTTGACTTTATAGTGCTGGATTGTACGTCAGCTGCGGACGATGATCTGCATTCGGTTGTATAGCGGTGGATTATACGTCAACATGTAAAAAATACTGTTTAAGTAATTTAATAATTTTAAAAAAGCTGAAATTTGGGGAAGTGATAGTCAACTTTATCTGTTTCGTGAAAAAAATAGTTCGCTGAGTTTTTTGTGGTGGAAAAGAGTTCAGCTGACGATTGAAAGTTACAGCTTATTGTTATTGGCATAGGAGCCTGATGTACTTCACTGCATCAGCTGATCATTTTAACAACGCGGAAAATTCAGCGGACAACTTCTTTCAGGTAACTATTACAAAGAACTACTTTACAGAGCTTCAGCTTTCTTGGTTTCTGATGTCTATCAATTTTTAATGTTGCAGGATGCGTCTCACAGTGTGTCTATGAATGAGCTGAAGATACCTAAATCTCCTTTTTTTACTCTCAATTCTTTTTAAAATACATAATAATGAGAAAAGTATACCATATGTTAACGTCGAAGAAAATTTCGCTTAAATTCGCATCTACTTCGTAAAAATGAAAATTTTGTACCTCAAGTTATGTGTAATTTATTTTTTTTCTCAGCTGTTGAGCACAAGTTACCAGAAAGAAGTTGTCCGCTAAATTTTTCGCGACGTAAAGGATCAGCTTATGCAGCAAAATACATCAGGCGCCTGTGCGTGCAGCAATAAGCTGTAACTTTCTATCGCTAGCTGAGTACTTTTCCACCATGAAGACCTCAGCGGACTATTTTTTTCATAAAACTGATATATTTAACTATCACTTCCCCCAGATTTCAGCGTTTTTATTATTATTTTACTTAACGGGTATTTTTTACACGTTAACATATAAACCACCGCTATACAGCCGCATGCAGGTTATCGTCGGCAGCTGACGTATAATCCGCCGCTATAAAATCAGCTGACTATTTTTTTTTTTCATTTGTATTGAGTTATTGATTACTTGCCTAAATTATGTTGTTAAGATCTATTGTAGAAGGTTGTATTGTAAATATTTGTGCGACTTCCTAACTAGGGATTGCACTGCTCGGGACTTCTTCGGAATCTATAAAAACAGTGCTGTTGCCCCGGTTCAGTCAGTTTACTTCTGCCTTGTCCGGAAAGCAAATGCCCGTGAGAGAGCATAAGCTCTGTATTGGCGCTTATTGAAGCGGTATTTTTGCTTGTTTAAGAAGCTTGTTTTCGTATGCTGTGTATGAATTCTGTGTTGAGGGACTGTTTACGATTTCCCTCGTAATTTTCCACTGAATTTTTGTCTGTGGAAGTGTTTTATCTTGTGTGAGAAATGCAGTGTTTCTGAAAGCTTCTGTTCTGAGCGGACTGCTATAAACACGTTACTGACTGATTGTGCTTGTGAATTTTGTACAGCTGATTGTTCGACAAAGTTCTAGAAGCAATAAAGTTCATGTTCCATCCTGACAAGTGGACTCTTTAGTAGAACTTTCTACACCTATGGGACTTATTTTTTTCTGCTACATTACTGAATTCATCTATCTGCAAAAAGAAACTTAAAAGAGTACTCCTGTAAAGCAGTGTCAGAATATTAGTAATGTTCGTTATCAGATGGAAGTTTAGTGTGATTGGTACTTATAAATACCATTAATAGATTAAGGTTAAAAAAAAATATTTTTTTCCTCTGATACATTTTGTCATTAGTTTATACAAGTCTATAATTTATTTTTGTTTCATGGAATCAAGATTTTAAAATATTTAGCATGCTTCTTCAATAATTTTTAAAAGGATTTTGAACCATACATTTTAATATCCGATAAATTTTTTAGCTTATTAAATTGTAATGCAACTAATATCAGTGCATAACTACTTAATAACCAAAAAACTTTAAATGAAATTCACAACATTGCTTCACTAATTTAAATAATATTTATTTTTATTTTGAATGAATCGTTTGCCTTTGTTAAATGGTTACTGTATGAACTCTTACAGAAATGGTGGGGGAAATGAGGTAGTAAAATTTGAGTTATCAATACAAAGGGAACTGATTCGAACAAGCTACAAGAAATAAATTTAATTTAATGCACTTTCCCACCACAAGAGTGACATTACTTTAAATTTCATGCTACATTAAGAAGTAATAGAACTAGATTTGGCTTTTTTTAAACGCAGCTTTTAACCCCAAAGTTCACGGCAACTTATATATCTGCCAGGAAAATTATAGATGTGCGTTATATATGCTTTTCGAACAACTTGACAAATATTCCACCATAATTTACAATTCAAAAACCATAATTCTTCTGACTTCACGAAAAGATATTTTACGAATTGAAGGTATCTATGCTTGAGTGAAAACTGTAGTTTTGTTAAACTGGTTCCGTTGATGACAAATCAGTTATATAGTATATTTCAAAAGAACTTTGACACCATGAAATGAAATTACTTGCAAATGCCTGTAGTGAAGGACTCAAAAGAATACTGCTTTTATTTGGAGCCATGTCTTTTCTAGAGAATGAACGTATTTTCAGATTTTTAAAAAATAGTTACGCTTTTTTCTATATTTTCTTTTTTAAACCCATTGGTTCAACATTAATGAGTAAATACAAATCCTTCACCGTTCCAATGATTTGCTGTAAAAACCGGATTATGTTCCATACATATAATTGTAAATTTTATGAACTTTTACTAAAATCGAATTTAATGATTACCTACAGTATTTAAAATACATTTGAAAAGTAATCTGTTAATTGCATATTTTATGCGGTCCAAGACCACTTACATAAGTGAAAATGTAGGCGTTGCAAAGTAGGATTTATGTATACTGGGTGGTCCTAAACTACTATTATTACGTCAAAAATGTAAAGGGCGGTAGAGGAGACCAAGACGGTCCAGAATCACATAGCAATGTGGTGTCGAAAATGTCGTCTGCATGTACCTGTTAATAATCATTTTGGAAGAAGCGTTGAAGTAACAATGAACTTTCCGACCAATCGCTTGCCAAAAACGAAAGCATGTTTTACAGAAAGCACTTAACTAAAACTGATAGTTTACAAATTCTCTTCCGTTTCATTAATGAAAGTCTAAGAGAAAAGCTCATTGTTTATGAAATTGTTGATTAAGAATTTAGACTAACAGCTCTTCAAACGTGATTAGGTACATGAAGACAACGCAGCACTGAAAGAGAAGCATGTGTAAAATTGAAGAAGTAGTATTATCATCATCATCTTTCTGTGGTTAAAGTAGCAAAACACTGATCTATTCTTACTGACATTTGAGACATTTTCGACCACACGTCACTGTATGATTCTGACCCGTTTTGGTCCTCTCTACCACCCTTTACATTTTTGACCCACAGTTTAGAACCACCCTGTATATACGACTTTTTGAAACACATACAGTTACTTTAGACACCTATAAACCCGCCTCGAACTGTTTTAAATCATTACATAACTATATAATACCATTTCAAGCACTAAGTATTAAATAAACCCAGGTTTAGACTGGGACGGTTTGGGTGTTTCTGCCTTCAATGATGCTATGAGTGATGAAATACTATTCGCTGACTGCCTCTCTTCTTCAGCGGCAAATCATGAAGACGATACTTAATCCTCACTTCTGTTTCCGATTCTTAACTGTTGCCGAAAAATATCGTATTGCTAGCTCTGATATACGCTACTTGTGAAAAACTCGCGAAATATCGCATTCGCGTAAGACAGGCCACGTTGTAGCGCGATTCTTCTGCATATCGCTTCAGTTTATCGGGATTAGACTACTTCAGAGGTTTCCTTTGAACAACAGGATTACGTCACTTTTGCATATCTTGCTTTACAATATAGAATCCGTAGTGCGGGATAAACTAAAATCACATTCAAAGTTTTGAGCTTGAATTCATAAAATATTTTCAGCCAAAAGTAATAAAATTTGGTGACCAAATTCTTCTTCTGACCACAGGATTTCGATTAATGCAAGAAAAGAAAAGTTTTCACTTTGTAAATAATTGGGCAATTCTGCCAGCGGAAAATATACAAAAACCATAGTTTCTCCAACATATTTTGTTCTGACATCGGTGATGTGATAGAATAAGTTGACATTAGAAGTATCCCAAACCTGAAAATTTTGGATTCCATGTTCTACTAAAGAAAAGTGTAACACAAATACATTTCAATGTTCATTTGTGGGACTGAGTGTCAAGCCGTCAAGATGAATAGATTACCATATTTCCTGTTTACTTACAATATTTAGATGATTTTAGTGAAAGTTACACTACTTGGATGATTTTAAAACCAGGATCGCAAATAATGACATGCGTCACATTCTTTCTGATCACATCACCAAGAAAATCCATGCCTGATATAACGTTCTTCGTCTGTCTGTAAAATGTTCCGAAAATTATGTTAAGTGCGCAAACAAATGTTCGCTTTTTTCTGAAATAATAAATAAAAATTTCACAATTCTCAGTACAAATAAATTTATACACAGTAATCAACGATCAGAAAATTAACATTTTCATGAAAATCGTTACTACAGAGATATTTTCGACTAATTAGTTTTACCAATACGTGGTACTTTCATCATAGTCCAGTTGGTGGTAAGGGCTAATTTTTTTTTTTTAATCAAATTTGTTATCATTCCAGTTGAATTAAGTTGAATATATTTTTAACACAGTCAACGGCCAAATAGTTAACTTTTATAAGGCCTACTGATACATCATACTATAATTTCTCATTTCAGTAAAATCAAATTTTTCTGAACCTTAAAACTTGTGTCCAAGAAGAAAGCAAGAAACAGAACACATGAATTAACTCCTGGACAAGAGTAATAGTCGTCAAACAGTTATATCAGAGTTTCTCAGGTTGTTTTTGTTGTTTGTTACTCATACATAAGACCAAACAATGATCTCACCCCTCTGTTCAACATGGTATCATTTTTTACTTCATAGCTACGAAGAATTTTTTTTATTTTAAGCCTTTTAAAAAACGTCCGTTTCAAATAAATTAACTTCTGGACAAGCGACAAACAAAACAAAACTCATTAAACAGTTATCCTTAACTTCCTCGGAGAGTCTTACCTATGCATGAGACCAAACAATGACCACGTGGGCCTCAGAGGTCGAGCGAAATGACCTCTGGTCATCAGAAATGGACACAATACCGCGGAAAGGGATACATCGGTCTAGATCTGTATCTTTAACCCACGGATTAAACGACATTGTCCTCCATTGGATGTCGTCATCGGGCTATGTAATTCAATGTGTGCGTTTAGACAGGCAGCAGGAAATTTAGCAGGTAAAGGATTGAGCTAGCCGTCTTCGGACACAGTAGTAGAAGCTGCCGAGAGATCTTTCGGCAAATGCCAAAGGGATATGATGGAATTTAAGGGGGAACAAAGGAAGTCGTAAAGGCAATTAAATGGTGAAGGAAATATGATGAACAGGAAATATTTTGTTAATAATTCTATTATGGAATGTATTGTAAAAGAAAAAAAGGAGTTAAAAATCGCGTAGAAATATATCGCAGAGTGAATTAAATTGTTATTATATTGAATTTTTTTCTTGCATATTTATTTACTTTTTCATTGTTAAATCACATTTTGTACACTCATTGTTTGTACAGCATTATTGTTTTTGAAATTTCGTTTTTTTTTACGCTTGTTGTTTTAAACACTTGAGTTTTCACAAGATGGCGGACGATCGAAACGTTCATCCCGTGCCACAGATCTAGAGACCCATTTTTTGACGCAGCTGGCTGTTCCGGGCACAGCCAGCTGTCGTAAAAAAAGGGTCTCTAGATCTGTGGCGCGCGATGAACGTTTCGATCGTCCGCCATCTTGCTGGCAGTTAAGTCGAGCGATGGCAACGGCTGCCCTTTTTTCAGCATTGGGAAATAGTTGCGCCTCAAAGGGTTAAGGGTGTTTGTTGAAGAGACATAATTTGCCTTACGGTCTTTGTCCACAAATTAATTAATCTAATTACAGCATAGGAACTCAAGAAAAATTCTGGATGATTCTTTATAAGCTACAGAAACACTTTGAAATAAATGAAGAAACGGTGCCTTTTATGAAACTTTCAGGGGAAAAAAATGTTAAACATTGTATTACGCGGCAAAAATTTTTCAGAGTGATACACTTTGAAAAATTTTCAATGTTTAAGAATTTTTCCTAAAAGTTTCGTAACTTTTACAGTTATCACTTATTAAAAATGCACAGGAAAGTCAAAATAATTTTATATAATTCTTGATTTCTCTTTGAATAATCATAAATTCAGAGATATAAATCTAATAACATCAAATCTGAAAAATATATCTTTTGTAAATTGAATCTTCATGTCAGAGTCTGAAGTTGATTGTATTTTTGAAGTAGTGAATTCGTATAAAAGAATAATTTTTAAATTGTTTATTTTCTCGATTGAAGTCTCCTATTTCTTTTCCTCCTCGTGAATGCTCGAATCTTAAAACTATTTCTTGAATAATGACATATTCAAGAAATTTTAAGCCCAAGACAAGTTTCAGAAATTTTCAGTAATATTTTATAGGAGTTTTCATGAACATATTGCATGCATGTTGTGATTTTGTTTAAAATTTTGTTTTCGAGGACGTTATCAAAAGTACAAAACATCATATAACGGCATTATATATATAAACAGTATATCTAGAATTTAGTTTGAAAATATGTACCCATACTAGCTAATTTGCTGTTAGTTTGACGACGAAGGGTATACATCCCGCCAAATGGCGCATGGCTTAAAGAGTTTTTGGTGAATTTTTTTCAAATTTGACGCCAAAAATATTTTTTGAAACTTGAACCCAGCATGGCGATATCTATTAAATTTGGAGAAATATCGCCAAACCATAATGCATTACATTGGAACTTTTCAGAATATATAAACTAAGTTTCAAGAGTGTTTGTTCAAATCTTACCAAAATGCCTAACAACATTGCTTATAAGTTTATTTGCAAAGACTACAGATAGAAATTTTTATGATATAATGATTGAACTTGGTAAAGAAATTGAATAAGAATTGTTTTCTTTCCCCAAACTGATTAGTCATTGAATCTTCTCAAGAAATGTGAGATAAAGCACAATCTTTGCAAGAAAAAGAACCAATTCTCTTTAAATTTTCTTTAAATTTGAAATTTTTAAAATTCTAGATCAGAAAAACTCTATACGGTTTTTGTTAATTGTAAAGTGGAAACGCGAAAACATTGCAGCTATCATAAACAAAAAAAAACAAAAAAAAAAAAAAATCCACACACCGCACAAGATGAATTACTATCGTTAAAAGTTCAAAAAGCATTACTTGAGCTCCATAGTTTCCTCTTCTGTTTATATGTAGTAAAGAATCATAACATAGTGAAACTTCTATGAGCGACCTCCTCGAACGACCAATTTTTAAGGCAGCGATTTTTTTTAAAACTATCTACTTAATGTTAAAAGATCCTCTAGATGGACCACACTTCCCTCTATAAGCGACCGCAGACGGTCCCCCAGCTCAAAAGTTTTCTTGAATTGTAAACAAAAACCACATTCCAAACCAGTTGCTCTTCTGCAATTTAACGCACGTACACACCACATACAAATCTTGTAGGTTATAGAAGAGCTGAGAAGAGACATGTCTAAGAAATGAGAGATTTCACTGTTAAAGCCGGAGCAGCGCACTGATGTGATCAAGACATACGAAAAAGGGAAATCGTAGTAGAAGTTAGCGGTTACTTTTGGTTATGGGAAACCCAACAAGCAAATTGTAAAGCAAATAGATTTTATTATGGAAAATTCAGAATAAATGAAGAATATCAGATGAAATGCTCTTTTGTCTGATGTAAGAAATAAAGTAGAGAGAGAAGTACTCTCGGAAAGAGAAAAAAGAATGAATCAACCCGAAATTTTTAGGTAGTTTATTAAATTTAAAAAATACGTTTGAATAGTTACTTGTGTATTTGTATGCAATTTCATAAATAACAAATATTTTTTGCCATTTTTTTTCTTGGCCGTCAGATTTTTATACTTCTATCAGCGACCACCTCTCTTAACGACCGATTTTTTGTGGAATGAAGGATGTATATACACCCCCGATAAGTTTCACTGTAGACATTTTTTCCTTATACAGTACCGTGATTGACATGTTTCACTGTAAGCTTCGATATTTGCAGGTTATAGTGGCGACTGAAATTCACTCCCCAAGCGACCTAAGTATATCGCCAAGATAGTGGCGGTGAAATTTGCATTCTTACAGATGTTTTCAATACTGGGGCATAGCTCCGATCTTGCTATAATCAAAATATCAAAAAGCAAGCCTAAATATATGTATAATAATAGACACTTGTGTATTCCTTTGAATTAGTAATGTAGTATTGTACATTCCTAATTTAAAGGAATTTTACTAATTTATCATGTCTTTCTGAAATAAATCTGTGATATCTTTAATTCTTCATTAAAACAAAAACTTAACATTACATTCACAATGCATAGTGCTTTTTGAAATCGCAGAATAGTTTTCAAATTTAAAGCAAAATGCTCAAAAAATGCAGCGTGAGAAAGATTTAGATCTTCATCTTTTGTTTGCAAGAGTTTGGCTAAGTAACATTCTAAATTGCGTTTCCAGAAATCCATCATACACATTTTTGAAAAATCGTGCGTAAAACAGAATGACATTTCAGTTTTATCTAGAAAAGTACTCTGACTAGCTTGGGAAAGTGGATCAAATGAATTTCAACCTTTTTGTGGTCATTTTAAAAGAAGAAAATTGTTTCAGAACTTCTCTCAAGAAGACAGATTTTTGCGTCAGTTTCTTCTTAGTCATGCTTTTCATTCTTATTGTTCTAAAGCTGAGCTCATGTTAGACATCTTTATAATGATGAAACTTAATGTGAAATTGCTTTCAGGATGAGAGAGGTGCACTTAATATGTTTTACTAGGACTTATATGGAACAGAGCTTAAAAAATAAGAAGTATGCTGTAAAAGTTTTAAAAGTACTGAAATTGTACGTTATTTTAAATTTTCAGTTGGTCTTAAAGCGTGGTCGAATGGTGTGTTAGCAGTGCACCACGTTCTGTCTTATAGAAATATTTAAATGGCAAATTTGAACTAACCTAATAACTAAGAAAGTTCAAATTACTGCGAAATTCAAATAATCAATGTATGAACAATAATGGAGTTGAATTCGGCTATAGTGATTCTGTTTAAAGTGATAATTAGCATATAATGTCAAAATTGTCTCTTCGTTTAGTCATAGACTTAGCTTTTCTACTCTGCACAGTTGGAATAGACCCGTGCGATGGGGAAGTGATAAATAAACTAAAATACACTTGCTACAATAATAATTACTCGGAAAAGCTAAAATTAGATTCATGGAAAGTAATTCCTAAGTCCTAGACATTCAGTCTATGCAAGCTTGACCAATTAGACCCGCATAGGTAAAACACTACAACATGATACTTTACACGAAATTCAAAAGGCTAATGTTATTTCAAGTCGTTAACCAGTATTGTAGTCCTAAGAATAAAAGTGGGAGGATGCTTACTTTTGAAAAAGTTTAACCTAAATGGATAATTAGTTTAACATCATTATTATAAAAATATTAATAAATTAATTAATTTTTAATTAGTTATTATTTGAGTAGATTGTTTACTTTTGTGTCATAAATTAGTTGTTGATTGTAAAAACAAAGTCATTTTGATAAACTGCAGCTTAAGAAAAACTCACTTTTTCCTCTTGCTTTTTGCCTTTTTGCATGAAGGCGATGTTACATTGTAAGGAATTTATTTGGATTTGTAGACCTCTCACTACTTCAGTTTTTCCTAGGGATCGACCGATACCACATTTTAGCCGATGACCGATACCGATACTTTACCTATAAATTCATTTTCAGAAATAGCCGATACCGATACTTTTAAGTTATGGTATCGGCCGATACCGATACTTTACATAATTTAATGTCATTTAAACCTGCCTCTATTGGGCAGTTTTTGTAACGAGAGTGTAGTTCTCGTTAAAATGAATAACAGAATGATGAAATTTGATCCCAGTAGAAAGCATTAAAAAGAAAAAGCAGTGGATACGTTGAAATGTGGATTTATAGTAGTTCTAGTCTTTCTTTTCTATTCAAATTATGCCAAAGAATGGCCGAATTTATAAAAAAGCTGACCACTGGGAAGCGTCTTAGTGTGCAGGTTCGGAATTCTTTCTCCTCGCGTGGTCGATCGTGGTCGCTGTCGATCTAGCAGTCTAGAGTTTTGGGCGATTTTCTCCAGATGTTACGTGAATATGCGTTAGACTCCCTTAAAATGTCCTCCGCCCAAGCCCCCACCCTATAGGTAGATGCCCCTCATTTAGGCTTGACAGAACACAAACACGGGGGGTGGGAGTTAAAGGGATATAAGATAATCCATTTCATTTCCAGTGCCGACTGGTGCAAATATTTAAATCAATTTTTCTCAACCTCTATTTTGTCGCCTAATTGTTGCTATGAGCCAGATAAAAGGTTTCCACATTAGACCAAAAACAGCTTCCTGCTTGCTCTTACTATATGTGTCTTTCTTGCAATTTTTACTTAGATTTTCTTTAATTAGAATTCTTTCACATATGAAAATATTTTTTAGATTACTTAAACTGCATTAAATTGTGATAATGTATAAACTGTACAGTATTATGTAAGTAAATATGTATTTAGATATTGTTCATTAAATACGTATATAAATTCTTCCCTTAAAATGCATAATAAGTTCACAATAATTAATGGTTTTATTTATCTGCGCCAATTATTTAACCACTAAGTGAATTATTAAATGTTTCAGCAAGATTTCTGTTTAATAGGAACTCATATGATCATTTTTAAGTTCTTTTTGAAAATCCAAATATTTTGGTTCTCCGGACAGGGTTAAGTCACAATTAATCCGGAAGGATCCATGTATTTGATCTTTTCCGTACGAAGAGCAGGTACACACCGATTAGTCCTATGTTTCCCTTACATATAAACCAAATACTATTATTCACAAGAAATATGTTTTTTACCCCAAAATTGGAAATAAACTATATAATAATTAGTATTACTAATTATACTAATACAGCTTTAATTTTTTAAATTAACTATATAAATAATTATTAGATATTGATAATTATTACACTTCTCAAAACAGAATGATACACAAATCTGTAATTGCCCGAGACTATAAGTTTCTCTATAGCGAATTTTTCAACTGGAACCAAGCGAGTTCGTTATAGGGAGATTCAATTGTGTGTGTATATATATATACACACACAATTGAATCTCCCTATAACGAACTCGCTTGGTTCCAGTTGAAAAATTCGCTATAGAGAAAATTTTGTTGTACAGAGATTAGAGATTTTTGCAGTTATTTCAGCAAATATTACAAACTTTTTAGTTGTCATATATATATGTATATATATGAATGAACTCTTTTTCGAGTCAACACAGTGAGAAAATAAACGTTCATAAAACTGAAGAAAAATTATAGCCTACCTCTCGACATTTGTTTTTTGCAATCCTTTCAGAGAGCGTATTGGGCACGAATTCAAACTAATTTAGAAGAATAGGCGATTGTCCTGTTAAACTGTCCTCTAACGATTCTTCGTCCATAATTTCGACCACACTTGGTGATACGACATACATTTAGCGATGGTTACAATTTAAAAAAAAAAAACACAGTTCGAAAACACTCGCACAAACAAATGTGCCAATGAAACGACGCCTCTCATCTCATTACCAAAACAAGGATTCTAGAATGGTGTTGCGACTGCGTTGTTTTTTCTGAAAAACGAAGTATCGGTTGAAAAGTATCGGTGAAAATGAATGAAAGCAACAGAAACCGATACTTTCCCGATACTTTTAGAATCGGAAGAACCGATACCGATACCTAAAAAAATTGGAGGTATCGGCGCCGATACTATCGGTCGATCCCTAGTTTTTCCCCTTTTTTGTAACTCTTCGGAAGAAATCCTTTTGACCAAGATGCGTTTATTAAAGTGACACAGGTATTATAAGAATATGAGTACATTATTTTGTATCTACAAAGGAATTGAGCCTTAAGTGTACTTTTGGCTTCCCCTGGAAGCCAAAAGTAACAAAAAAAGTTTTAATAAATTAAATAGAGTTTTGAACGCCGCCTTAAAAAATAAAAATTGGGGAACATATTGATTCAAATGAAAAAGAAAGAGAGCTCACAACACCCTATGAATACCAAATCTTGATATGACTAAATGACTAAGAAATATTTTACTTTAAAAACTTAAATATACAATGAAAAAATAAATTTAGGTACGAAAACCACCAAGTGTTTAATACCATGTTTAGTCTAATATTATGAAAATTAAAATATACTATGAAAACCATCAAGTTTTTAGTTCTATGAAAACTAAAATAAGCTATCAAAACCACCAAGAATTTCCAAAGTTTATAGGTATTCTCAGTCACTAATCTTCACCTTTAAACACGTTACTCAGCAATTTATCCTTTATGCAATACACAATATCTTTATTTGGCAAAATTAGAAGAGTATTACAAATAATTTATTAAGAAAGATGATCCACATTCTAAATCAAATAAGGATTTCATTCATTTTTTTCTTCTTTTTTAAATTATGATATATTGAATTTATAAGAAGGCTCATTATGCTATGGTCTATGCTTCTCTTTTTATTCTTCAATGCTGAAGGTTGACAGTCAGCCTAATGCTGTTTGTATGTCTTGCGGGATTCTAACTGAACTTTTCAGCTTTTCTTTGTTATGTTTTCAACATCATATACCAACAAATCTGTCATAATAAGAAATATTTTTTATGATTATGTGCTGAGATAAAACAGAATAATAGTACCAGATGATTTTATTTCAAAATCCTAATTAGAGATTTTCTTTTGGATGCCTTGCTCAAGAGTGAACAAGTCTTATGGCTTGTCAGAAGAAAGGTTCACATTTGCATATTGCTTGTAGCAGCATTTCAAACATGTGTTTGTTACATCAATACTTTTAATGACAATGCAAATGAATGAGAATTTTGCGTGATATTGTTTTATGAATAGATTCTAGGTCACGGGCAAGCACACTTTGTCAAGTTTATTTTCAATGTCATTTTTAACAACAGTACATTTGTTATTTTAAATATTGAAATATTTCTGAAAGACTGATTGTCCTTGTGATTGTATTGATACTCTAATTACATTGCTACAGTCGGACTAAGCGAAGATTTTAGAGTAGTGCTTAGGTAACGATGTAAATATTGCATGTTGACAGCATTCAAATTATCTTTATCTCTTTCTGTCAGTATGCTAATGCTGATGACAATTTATGTAAATATGCCTTGTATGATATTTTTCACAGATATAGTTGATAGGGAGACAAAAGCAAATATTGCAAGTCATATTTTGAAAGCGTAAGAATGAAAATGCTTCACAAGTTGTGAAAATCCACATGTAAAGGTTCATTATAATTAGTTTTTTAATTTAAACGTTGCGTTTACGTTAATTTAAAACTATTGAGATTCTGTTTTGACGAGGCTTATTATAAACCACACAGAGAGCCAAAAGACTCGATTTGTTTCAACACAAAATCCATTTAGCTTAGTCTACAATTATAACTCCTCTATATCAGAATTCTATATTGATTATTTTGTAATTATTAATGCTGATAACATTAGTTAGGATATTACCTATTAATAAACTTCATCTCTATAACTAATTAAAAATCAAATTAATAATAATTCTGTAAATATTATGACTAATTTTGTGGTTAAGGCAAAACTACACGAGGGCTGGCTGCCTAAAGGGGAGAATTCCTTCGGCGAAGGACTTCTAGATTATTTACATTTAAGTTACATTTATTTTTCATCATAATAATATTATCCTTTAAAATAAAAAGTATTTTAATTTTAATGCTAATACCCATACAGCCATGCTCTTGGCAGTGATGGTGTGGCAACGTTACGGTTGGTCACGATCGTCACATCACAAATGCGATGTAAATGCACGTTTTCTGCGGCATCACATCGTGTCAAACATGTGACGTTGCTGTGTAATTGATAACTAAGTTACGATGTGACTTCACTGTGTGACAAACGTATGACACGGCAGACACAGTCATGTAGGTCACTAATGACTCTCATGATAGTCACTATGTGATGTCACAAAAATTATCCCAAATGGCTATTTATCTATCGCTATACTACCACTTCTGTGAGATTTATACTGTCCCATGAAGTTACAAAGTGTGACCAGTATGCATACATATAGTACTTCACAGTGCTTGCTGCATTAGGGTGGGACGAATAAACAGAAATTCTTTTTTTCAGCTGCTAATACAGCGGAAAAGTTGCGAATTTGGGTGACTTAGAAGATGTCAAAAAAGAAATCGGTTTACATCTTCCGATTGCGCTTCTGCTCTAAAGTTTGCCGATATTGGAAATTTTCACATTTTTGCAGTAATTTTAAAAATTTTAAGTTAACCTGTTTCTGAATGTAATAGCACAAATTCTTACGTATTTAAAATCTACAAAATAATGCTCAAACATTGTTTAAATCCATCAAAGGTTTTCAGCCGCTCATTTCCATCAAATTTAATGAGTTTTTGATAAAAATTTATACATAATGGTAGATTACAGTTAAAAGGAAAATTGGCACAAATGTACAATTTCTTTTTTTTTTTTTTTTTTGCTGAATACAAGTTTAAAATTCAATTATTTTAGAACGTTAGAAATATTTGCAAACACATTTTTTTTTTCAATTGATAAAACTAAGTTTTTATGTGAACAGTTGTAAATCCAAGAAAATTATGTTGGAAACAATTGAGTATCTCCGTTTTTAATCATTCTTCTCAACCCTTTATGTCCCAAATTAATTTACGTTATGAAAAATAAGGTTTGGAGGTTTTTGTATAGGATCAGAAATATCTCATATTAAGTAAACCTTTTATATATTTCAAATACTTCATATCAAATTAAATATTAAACTATTTGAAATTAAAGACCTCGTTGATCATTTATTGCAGATTTATGTACTATTAAGTAGCTATACCGGTGGGACTCTCATCGGAGCATAAAGGATTAAAGTTCCTTGAAATCTGATTTATAAGTGAAGTTAGACATAGTCCATTTTAATAGCACAGTCATTCTTATAAAGCCATCTCTTGACTCAGCTCCACAAATTTTTTCTGGGGATTCTGTCATGAGTTTTACACATCTTTCAACATTCCGTGTGGGAACTGAGAATGCTGATGTTACATCTCACACACTTTGAGTCACTTTGGATTTTTAAACATAAAAATTGAAATTATTTGTGAAAAACAAACATCAATTAAAAATAGGAAAGAAGCAGGTTTCTGTTTGTGGAAAAAATATCGTAAAAACGAGAATTTTTCAAAATTTCGGCAAACTTTAGGGCAAATGCGCGTTCAGGAGATATAAACTGATTTTATTTCTTTCTCTAAGTCACCCAAATTCGATACTTTTCTTCGGTATTAGCAGTTGAAACCAAAAAAAAAAGGCGGTTTTTTCGACTTACCCTAAACTGTTTGGGGTAGTTTGCGTTTACACATGTTTACTTTCTGACGCAAAACTACACTGCAAAAAAAAGTCTGTTAAACTGACAGAAAAAAAAACTGTCAGCCAGGACGCCTGTTTATTTCCGTTTATTTTAAAGAAATCACGGAAGATTTCTGTTAAATAAACTGAGAATCTGTAAAATTTATGGAAGACTTCTGTAAAAAAAAAAAAAAAAACAGAAATAAACTGGCGTCCTGGCTGACAGTTCTTTTCTGTAAATTTGACAGACTTTTTTTCCAGTGTTGTGGAGTTATGTCTTTGTCTCTCTTCCTACGTATCAGTCTGTAAAATTAAACGGATGGAAACATTTCAATGTTGTAGTTTATTTGTTGTTGTAGAAGAATGGTAATTTGAATATAATGTTTCTTTTTCATGCTTGTTGAAAATTTGTTGAAGTTTTTCACATTCAAAAGTTGTTACTTGTTTGATTAACAGCTTATACATGCTTCTCTAAATGTAACTTCATAAATACAACAAAACCTGACTTTAGCGGGCACTTTACTAAGCAAAAACTTTTCTTAAAGAGAAGTATATCCACGTTTTGTAAATCCCTCAGTTTTTAAATATAACCTTTAGTTAGCGAAAACCTGCCTTGAGCAAAGCATTTCGCTCCTTTGCGATGTATCAAAAATATTTTTTTTAAAATTCAACACAATATTGTTGACACTGTATCAAGAAATTACTTTCGTTGAATGACAAATTTTTCCCGATCGGATAAGATTTTACATAGCGCCAACCATAACGCCAATAGCGCCAACAAGTTTTCTTTGAAAATTGAAAAAAAAAAAAAATTCCGTGCAGTTTTTGCTTTCTGCTTAATTTATTTAACAGATTTTAACTTACTGAAATACACAATTTATGTTCCAATCGAGCATATGTAATATTTAAAATCAACAACACATTTATTTTTCAAAACTAAAATTCTCCATCATTATTATTATTATTATTATTATTACTGTGAGATTATGACCAATTAGCTAACACGTGGGCTCTAGGCCGAGGGGTGGGGTGCCCTTCGTGAGGTCCTTTCTAACCCTTTAATGCGCAGTGTTCCCGCTCTGGGAACACCAAACTCTGACGTTTTGACTGTTGCCAGTTACGAAGAATAGATTTGATTTCTATAAAAATAGTTGCGGGTGATATAGCACCACGAGAATCCTTTACATTTTAGCACGTCATTTCCCGTAAAATAAATTGTCACGATTATTTTTAACAGCACTGACATCTGCTGAAAAATGGGAGAATGTGGGAACAGCTGGATAGATTGCTCAATGCTGAAAAAGGGCAGCCGTTGCCATCCCTCAACTTAACTACCAGAAAGACGGCGGACGATCGAAACGTTCATCGCGTGCCACAGATCTAGAGGCCCTTTTTTAACGCAGCTGGCTGTGCCGCACAGCCAGCTGCCTGTACCTTCTTCAGCATTGGGAAAGGGTTGCGACTCAAAGGGTTAAAGAGTCCTAACCCGTATTTACGCTAAGTTTTGGAGGAAATCACGGAAAAATCCGAACGGTTAGGTCGGCAGACGCGACCTGGTTTTGAACCAGGCACCTTCCGTCTCCCAGTTCAGAGCGCTATGCATTCGGCCACTGATGGGGGCCTAAAATTCTCCAAACCATGTGTGTAGAAAATCACTTAACTCATTGTCAAAAAGCAAATATTCTTCGACTGCTTTTGCATTCGAACTTAATAAGTATACCAAAATACATTCTCGAAAATGCAAACTTCCAAAACATCCTCTAACAATGTTAAAAAAAAAGTATTCCTGTTATTACGAACTAAACATGTGTAATATTTCAACTGTCGACCAATCATGTGTGTCGCTCTGACGCTAAAAATCTCCGTGCGTTGCGTGCAGCAAATCAACTGTCACTTCATCGGGTGTCGAATAGACAACCACTATTCAAGTGCAAACAATGAGTAGGAAACATTCTTCCGTCTGATGACCCACATAAAAAATTAGAGTCCCATTTGTAGAAAAATAGCAAAATTATTACCACAATATGAGAATGGGAGAACTTACGGGTAATCTCGTTTTCCACATTCGATAACAGCTCCTGATTTTCATTCAATGAAACGTTGCATCAGAAGCTTTAATTTAAAACATTTTGTTGCGTAGAACCGGCTAGCAACAATGTGAATTATAAAATTGGATTTGAATTGTTTAAAGCAGTTACGAAGGAATATGCAAAACATGAATGTATATGTTTCGCGTGAAATAAATAATTTGAGATTGCTAAAAGAAAATGCGGAAACTGTTTGGTTGATTGATTGCACTCAAGGCAAATTATTCATAAGTGACGTACAACGATGAGACAGTTTTTGAGGTTTAAAATAAGTACGTGATAAAATGTAATTTCACGGAAAAAAAAATAATAGCAAGGAAGTCTGCAAGCTAAATTATATTGGTTGTATGTCTTTAGGCAAGGGGGGGGGGTTCTATTAATGCGAATTACTTGGATTTATAACAAATTTGTTTGGGAATAGGTAGAAGATTCTAAAATAAATTTCAATGTATTAAATGAAAGTACACATGACAAACATGTTGGACGTTACAATATCTTTAAAATGATTTTACAGCACATTGAAGTCGGATTCTATATTACAATTTGATTAACCTGTTCGTAAAATAGTTTCTGAAAATCACTTGATAAATAAAATCTGATGCAGAACGATCCACCTTGCAATTACCATTCCATCACTGGTTCTGAGTTACCAGAAATAATCACCACCAAAAGGCAGATGCCGCCGGAACATTCCTAAATTCAGGCGTTAAACTTACTCGGTGTCTTTGTTCTATGTACAGTTGCTTAAGAAACTTATAATCCATTATAATTTCCAAAGAAAGTTGTCAGGAACTTCCAAAATCAATATAAAGAAACATACATTATGTTGAAACTCACATCTTTTGAGAAATGACGTTTGTTGAAGTAGCTGCAAAAGCAAAACGATTCCAAAGACTCTTACAATAAATGAAACTTTACTGCCGTTTGATTAACCCATTCAGCAAAATACCCTATCAAAGTTATATGACAATTGAAACAAGCTACATAAGGATCCACCCTGAAATTACCATCTTCTTAACAAATCAAACTCTTCAGAAATCACAATAGTCATCATAAAGTTGCTATCGCCGGGAGCTAAGAAAGTGAATATTAAAAAACTTCCTGCTAGACAACTTAACGTCTCATCTTCCGGCCTAAATCTATTATTAGTTCCGAATCCGGGTGAAAGTTATGTTTCGACACTACTTATTAGCCTCTCTATATATGGCGGGGGCAGTTAAGGTCACATATATCCAGTTTAGGTGCTTTTGTTTTGTGCATTAAATGAAATTATCCACCCTTTCACTCTTTGAGTAGAGAGTGAGAACTTGGATTGTTTATTCGGTTTCATTTCAATTCATTTCGTGCGAAATAGTTGGGGTGATGCTTTTATTTAGCTGTATTTCGTAAGCGTCCTTATTTACTATTTAGGGAATAAACAATTTTTTTTTCTAATTTTTTGTTAAACGAATGAAATAGAAATTGCGTCTTAAACTCATAATTTTTTATGGTTAAAATTAAAGAACGAAAAGGTTAAATTAAATTGCATTATATTCCTTGAGTGTTTTGAAATTTATAGCTAAGTTGCTGTTTTGAAATTTATAGCTAAGTTGCTGTATAGCTAAGTTGCTGCTGTTATAGCTAAGTTGCTGTTGTAAAGCAATTAATGTCTTTTAACAAAAATGAAAAAAATTTCAAATGTAGAGAAACTCTCTTCCTTTTTGATGTTTAATTTCAGAACTAAAAAATACGTAGAATAATACAAAATACAAAATACAAAATAAGTTCATTGAAAGGGCTTCTCTAGCTTAATAATGCGGAAAGAAACTGTATGTACATAAGAACTCAAACTACAAAAGTATTGCTATAAGGTGTTTTTAAATTGTTGAGTTTATGTAATTGACTTTTCGACAACAAAAAAACTAAAATGGCAGTCAAAGTTTTCAAATGCTTCCTACCAGTGGCGTATCCAAGGGAAGGGGGGGTTAGGGGGGTCACAACCGCCCATGTGGAATTTTTTACCATACAAAATGTATATATTCTTCACTCCCTTACCATACACACGTATACATTTATATGAATTGCAGTAGTCGTAACCCCCCCCCATGAAAAATTTCTGGCTACGTACTTCTTTTACGCACTCTATTTCTGGCTTCCTACTGCCAATCTCAAAACCTCGTTGGAGGACTCAAGGAAAAAATACTGTTCTTGATATCTTATGCATCTGAAATTTCCGTAGCATTTTACGCACGTGATAATATACTTGCTTAAATAGTCTTTAAAGTTTCTACTAAAATGTCTTATTCTTCGAGTAGTTATCATCAAGAATTAGTTTTCATAAGATCTCACCAGGTAATAGATATACATCGATATTTTTTTCAACGAACAAGCGTTAAACGACGAACAAACGATGATAGAGGGACCAAATAGAATCTTTACGGCAATCAATTTAGCCGAACTATACGACAGCGAATATAAAAAACATAAAGCGATAAATATTTAATCAACTCATTGTAACATTTTCTGTGATATATATTTATTAAATCTAAAAATAAAATGTTATACTAAATTGCATAAATATCTCTTCAATTAACAAAGTATTAGATGTTTGCTTATTTCGTAACAAGTGATTTCAGGTGTAGCCCAAGGATACTTGATGTCCCCTGTAAACGTAAATAAGGCAACCCCTTTATACTCTAGATCAATTTTTTCTCAGTTTTTAAGTTCGAAATGGTTCCCCTTCGAAGATGGCGCCCCGATGCTATGCTTACCTTGCTTACCGTGTCGGGTCGCCCCTGAATGATTTCACTGTAGGATAAATGCATCCAAACATAATTCAGATTTGCGATAGTAGGAAATGCACAACAAAAACATAAGATATTATCCTGCAATTGTTACCATTTTCTAACTCTCAGATTTCCGCAAGTGATTGTACTATATTTCGATTGTTGTTGTTTTTTTTTTTTTTTTTTTTTTTTTTTTTTTGTCTTAATTTCATTGCATACTACTTTACAAATGGGAAAATGACCTTAATATTTAAAATACATTCTCACACATCCCTTTTTAAGTAAGAACAAATTTTTATCAACTTCTTACTTGTTAAATGCTTTTTTTTACAGCTTTATGGTAAGTCATAAGCAGTTTGTAATTTGCAACTTTAAATCGAAACATTTAATAAGTTTTAGTATATTGAGAATAAATTCAAATTTATCAGAATTTACAAATGTTTGATCAATGTTAAAAAATAAATTGTTAATATAATAGCATTTTCGTAACATAGCTGGTCTTTCTAATTACAGTGGGCGTCTGTCATTCTTCAAAGCAAGAATCAGGAGCAGTTTCAAGGATGCCTAGATAAAAAAAAATTAATTAACATAAATCAGACAGCGGAAGAACTATTTATGTGAATTTCATTGTTATAAGATTATTTTAATCTTGTAAAGAAAAACAATAAAAAGTATTTTAAAAAACTGTTTGTTTTTATAACAAAAAATAAATAAATATTTCTTTTTTTAAATCTAAAGCAGCTGTTAATGCATGTATATTGCGCTTTTTACTTACATATAGTATTGTATAAGTAAAAAGTTTTTTTGTACTATATGCGAAAGCCTTCATTCAATTAAATTTAATATGATTAAGCTTTATGCATATAATAAAAACTATTTATAAACGAAAACTATAAAAATGGCATGTTACTTTTAAATATTTCTTGCATTACATCGTAAGTTTGCATGAAATTCTTTAATAATGTACTTTTGTGTGTTAATACATTTTTTTAATCTATGTAATAAAATTTTATTTTTATGATTATCACTTAATAGCTGTTTCTCTTCCTTTTGCTTTTCTAATGGCGAATTTTAAGGTAAAGCTTTGTAAGACAATCCTTTGTAGGAAAATGAAGGTATGCTACAAAGAGTACCTTTGTAGACTACCTTCATTTATTGATAAAGATAAATAAATGCAATAATTAAAGTTACTCCATGTTAACGGTTTAAAATGTAACACTTTATTAAAATTTGACATTTAAAGCTTCTTAGTACAAACAAAACTCGCGTACTTTATTTTCGCACAATTGCTGCAAGAATATAAGGTAACAACTCTATTACGCCAGAAACATAAAAATAAATAAAAGTGAATGAATCAATGTGTTTTTCACAAATTACTCTCCACACGTTGCCAAAGAAAGATATATTTGAACACAAAAAGATTTTCAGAAAATGATTTAATGCTCGAAATCGTTTAACTTAATTCGGTTTCACAAAGTTTTTTTTTCACATTACAACGTCAGTACCTGTTGTTATTTGTTTTTCTAGAAAATTTTACGCCTCACACAGATTTTTCCTTTAAACGTATTAATCTCAGCTTTTAAAGGGACACTATGATACTTTTTTGTGTTTATTACGTAATGAATTTTTTCTCTGGTGCCAGTGGCGGCTCCTCCATTTGAGCACATGAGAACGTGAACCCCCAAAGAAAAAGCTAAAAAATGAACACATTAACAAATTAAATCGAAAAAATATATATATATTAAGTAAACTTCTAGATTTTTATGAATTTAAAACGCGAGTTTTACTCTCCCCACCCCCTACTATTATTAAATATGCTTATTACAACTAACTCACTGCACTGTAGGTTACTACCGCACAGTATTTCATCAATTGCATGCGAGAGCAGAGAAATCACCTTCTGAACTGGTCTCTGAGAACAGAAGTGGAGAGAGTCGCGGGAAAAGAAAGGCGCTGCTGATATCATTTTGTTCGCACATTTTGAGTGTGCGCGCGTACGCTTTTTTTGCGGTTATCGCTTCCTCAGTTTGTTATGTTCTGTTAGTTAATCCATTTTTTTTTTCATTTTCTTATTATTTCTTTATTTTTATCATTTTTGCTAAAATATTTTTACAAACTATTGTAAATAATGAAGATGGGAGTAAAATAAGTGTTTCGGAGCTAAGGCTATGACATTTTTCAACATTGTCTTTGGAAAGAAAAACTGAAATAAAATGAATCAAGACAACACCTTTGCTAAAACTTATCTTGGTGACGAAATGCAAGACCAAAGATTACTTGATTTCTTTCAGTTTCATGCATTGTTTTTCTTTAACAGCTGAAAACGTAAATATATCTCAACATGTAAGTCGCGCCGTATCTGCATATTTAATTTTCGAAATTTATTTTGTGAACCAACATTTAAATAACCCACCAGCCTCCACTGTCTGGTGTACACATCCGTACAATACATTATTTATTTACCAAGAAGCTCCGAGGAATTATATTTTTACTTCTTCAACTTTTTCAGAAACTTCATATAAAATAGATTTAGTAGCGGAAGAAGGTTTTCTGAAATCTTATTGCTTATTCTTTGGAATATTCTTCTATTGATTAGAGATTTTTTTAATCATGATTTTTTTATGCTTTATGTTCAGATTTTTTTAGATGTTAATAATGCTTCAGACAGCTTCTAAGTAATGAGATATTAATTCACTAAAAGTGCTCATTAATGTCGGGTCTAATAGCTAAAGCACTGAGTGTGAATAATGCATCACAGTCAAAGAATTCTTACATGCTAGATTCTTAATGATAATTTAATGTATTTAGATGACATATTTACCAATTATTGATTACTATGTTTTTGAGATGAAAAAAACTCATCATATATCGTCATAGAGAAGTCACAGAATCGATCAGCAAATCAGCATTATTTGTATAAAACATTTAATTAATAATCAATGATTTCCTAATGTTTGTGTAATCTTCAAACCGCTTCATCATTGCATCAGAAGTAATGATTTTTGCTAATACGAATTCGAATATCACGTTTTCTGACCGCCCGTGAAATACCTGAATTGAGAAACAACACAAAAAAAGCTTCAAGTGAAAGTGACCAAGACTACTAAAACATTTAAGTTTTAATGGAAAGGTTAGGTAAAAAATAAGAAACTTGCAGCTCCACTCAGCTTTGGCATGAGCGAACATTGATTAAACGGCGAGGGCGTAATCAATATGTAAACTGGTCAGAAAATTCGTGTCATATTCGAGGCCAGTGGCGTAACCGATCGCTGTGTGGGAGGTAGTGATTTATGAACAGCAGACACTGAAAAGATCTATGCACCACAAGAAATTTTTGTTAAATGGTTTTTGAAGAAGCTTTTGAAATTACATAATCTGTAAGGTGAAGATTGGGTAAGATTGGAAGATAAACAAAAAATCTCAGTACAAGGTAGCTATTTACTGAATTAATCAAATGTGACTGAACTCAAACTTCTGTGTCATGTTTCACTTCATGTTTTTCCGAGTCATGCTAGACAAGAGTTTTAAAATGTTGAAATTTTTCCAGTCGCGTGTTATTTACGAGTTTTAGGCATTCACACTAAATATAGAACATAACAGAAATTTACAATACGCTTAAAATATTGGTTACTATAGGTATTATAAGCGGTATTCACATGAATACCTATTAAAACGAATTCGCAGGATAATCGGCTTCTTTAAGTTTTAATTTTATTTAAAGTTCATAATCTAATTAAGATAGACATTTGAATTTTTTAACAAACAAATCAGTATCGATTAGCTTATTGATAAAGTAATATTTTCTTTGGTTAACTGTAGAAGAGGATTAAAACGATTCCGTCAAATAGGCTATTTATTGCCAATCCGAGCACTGCTCTAAAATCTTAATGCAAAAAAGTGTCCAAGTCTTGCATTCCTTCCTGTAGAGCATGTTTTTTTACATACCAGAATATGGTAATTTTTTTGCATAACGGAAGAATTTTGGAAAAAAGCCTTGGTAAAAAAATTGCTAGAAATGACTAGAAATGAAACGTTGTAGTTGTAGAATGTTGTTTAAGTAATAAATGTAATAGTATATAAAAAATAAACTTTTATTCTTAATGGCAATGTAACCTCTGATATGTTTCAGTATAAAATACTTTCTAAATATGTACAGTAAGACAAAAAAATTATAATGTGGACACTACATGATTCCCTTGCAGACTTGATTTATACGAGGAATGCGTTCCAAAAATCCTCGCGTAAGTGGAAATTTCGCGTATACGACTTTTCGAAACACATAAGATTTCGATTCACAAATATTCTAGATCCCTCTAGCTATTTGAAACTATTCTCTAACTATATATTAAAATTTCCTACATGAATTAATGAATAAATGAATGCCTGCACTTCTTAACTGTTGGCAAAAAATCTCGTGTTTTGTCATAAAAGTGAAAAATTATAACATTATGTATCAATAACAGAATTTTAGCATCCATCACCCACTATAGATTCCGTTATTTAGTTGATAAATGCATGCATATTTGTTAAGTTTTCCTATAAAAGAAATGAAAACCCAACCTAATTATTAATCTGAAGAGAAGCCTTGCAAGTCATTTTAATAGTGGATAATCAGTCAGCAACGGAAAATCCAAAATTAAATGAAAATAAAATCGGCCCATTACTTTCATTTATTAAGATTTATGATCGCGACTGTCATATTCCTATTATGTTGATGGATAAAATGTTTCCCTTGGAGACATTTAAGTTTTTTTTTTAAACTTGATACAGCTTCCGATAGTCCAACGCAAATTAACCATTTTATTTGTTTATTTTTTCGTGAAAATATTGACTAATGGTGTTTACTTCACATCAGGAAGTCTAGTTTGATTTATCTGTGACGAAACTCAATAATAACATTAGTAGAGAATGTTCTTTAGCTCTACTTACATTCGCTCGATAGCTGTACTTTTTTTTCGATTACTTGGCGATCTTGGTGTAAAAATGAATGTACAGGTAAATGAATGCGAATTGCGTCAATGCACTTTCACTCAGTGTTCACTTAGATTCTTTACAACGTTCTTCTTTGCAAATGTTTTATGACGTCAATTTTCGTAATACGTATATCGTTCCAACGCCATTTATCTTTTCTTAATGCACTGATCAACTTTTGTAGAAGAAAGGTGTTGCCATTAGAAAATTTCAAAATTTTCCCCTGTAACCGTAACTGTGAGAGGTCGATTATTTTAAACCAGGTATCAGCAATCTTTGGAAAGTTTCAGGCCGAACTTTAGGATATTAGGGAAGTCGCGTGCCATATAACTGGGATTTTGAATGGTTTATATAGGTCTTATACCGGGGTTTTGATTATGTTCCGCGAGCCGGATCATATGCCAGGGTGGTCCACATCTCGCCCACGGGCCGGAGGTTGCCCATATTTGTTTTAAAGAATCCCGTTCTTTAGCACATACCTCTGAATAACTATATTTAAAATCTCATCTCGATTGGTTGAACAGAACGGCGGTTAGAAATCCATATGTCAGGGAAGTTTGACTACAATAACTTTGATTATTTGGTTTCCGTACTGTTTTAAAAGTATCAAACTTTTGATGCCGATATATATATGTAATGTATAAAAAGGTAATTTGGGTTTTACTAGTTTGGGTATTGTTCAAGCGGGTACTTTCACTGTAAGTTTTGCTTTCCTGTCATACTTGCCACGCGCGCTCTGGAGCTATATTTGATTTATTTTGTTATTTGTCAGACATCACGCCGTCGATTCTGGGTTCTTTAGATGTACACGTGTCCCCACGCCCTTGTAGACCTGGATGCGGGTCATGTTGGTAAATGTGTGTGGTTCGATTAGAGATAAGAGAGATGCGGAGTCATGTCTTTGCAAACCACGTGGTATGATGAACGTAAATACACCCGCACATCGAAAATCGAGAGACTTCTGCCACTGGAACTGGTTAATTAGTCCACGCCGATTTTTGTACCCGTCTCCCCTCCCCTCTTCTCATTCTATATTGTAACTTAAATGTAATGTTCAATAAACCATATTACCTGCCTTAACTCTGGAACTTCACTGAAATATCTGACGTCTCATATATATATATATATATATATATATAAATCAAGAGCCCATGAAAATCCCATATTTCTGGAACTACGCAGTTTAATTCAGTTGGAACAAAGAAATACGCGTTCAAAAACTGCAATTACTACACGGTCCCTTGCAATTTCTTGTAATTTTGTAGAAGGTCCCGGCAGCCAGCCACAAAGGCGTCTTAAAAGTCATAATAAACCTGGAAAAACCACTACCCAGATTTTAGCTTTCGGTCAATAATTGCAATGTTCTTTGATCATGTGACACGACCTCAAAAGTTGATAAAAGAATCTGCATCAGCTCAGGAGCGGATCTTTTGCGTGAAGCAACTGCCTAAAAAATATATATCCAGTCGTCCAATAAAATCATATAATCGCAGTTTGTATTTGACTCATTTCTTCCAGCGACGGTCGCTATGGCCCAAGGGTTTTCACCGAGCACTCCCGGCGTTTGCCGGCCAGCGACGATCGGCCGCCTCAACAACCACGACCCATCCTACTCGGATCCCGCAATAGTTCTCTAATCCAGAGTCCCGAGCAGCCAGGAGACCTCAACAGCCTTGCCTCCCTCCGGTTCCACGACTACACAACTTTCCCGTAGCGCCTAATGTGACATATATATATATATATATATATATATATACATCATGTAACATTGTCTATATATTTTTGCGTCCGCAGCAGTTTGCAAATGAAATCTGTTAGCTAAAACCTTGTGCTGTATTACAGTTTTTGGACGCGTACAGATGGATGTGGCAACGGAGCTGCTGCATGCTGACTGGAACGGAGAGTGGCTCAGATTACAGGATACACGGACTCATTTTGTTCGCGTTTTTTTTTTTTTTTAAGTTGCGGCTGAGAGTTGAGGGCAGCCGCGTTTGAAGTATATTTCTCATTTTCTGTTTAACATTGTTTGAAGCTTTTTGCAGGTCAGGGAAAACTGGTGTCCGTTGAGTAAACATCAATATTATATTAAACAGGCAATATATCCAAGATACTTGGGTTTCAAAATTTCTGTCATTACAATAGTTTAAAATCTCCTGACACCAGACTACAACCTGTAACTAACCAGCGCACCATTCTCCCTGTGATGATTTAGCTGGTTATAGTGCTTTTAAATTGGTTCTTAACTTGTTTAACAGTGTTTCTTTGACAAGGACTGGGGTTATTTGGGTTTAATTTTACATTTAACTATATATATATATTTGTAGGCTGATCTATTTTTCTCTACAATTTAATTTTGTATTAACTTTTATAAACGTAAAGAGTATACCACTTTTGCTTTTTTCTTCTTTTCCTATCTAAATTGATAAACTAATTAGTTTTCCAAAATATTGTCAGCTTTCTTTGGCTATTTCAATGTTAATGTTTATATTGACCGAGTGCATTACAACGTTTAGAAGTACTTTTCACAACAAATACATATTCTGGCAGATAAGTTTTGATCTACAGTATATATTGTGGCTTTAGCTGGTCGCAAAAAGAAGTGGAGGCTGCTATTAAAGCTTGTAGATCGTACTGGTTAATTTTATCATTTCTTTTTCAGAATGTAAAATGCCAGTCTCTTTTTAAATGTTTCAAACTTTGATAATTTCTTGCTTTTTCCTTTAGATATCATTTTATAGAGGTTTCAGTTTAGAGGCTTATCTATAAACAACTTGTATTTTAACAGATTTATTGTAGTTTATTATTGCTGTCAAAATTAACTGTTCTATGGAGAACACCTTTCGGGGTCAAATAATTAAAGTGCTCGTAAATTCAAATGAATCATCTTTCAACTTTTCACCTTTCGTAACACAATGCTTCGAAATTACAGCAAATTGTCTATCAGTAACATCATTTTTTTTATTCAGGCTTTACTCTTTTACCAATTAAAAAAAGGAAAACCTAAACTCTACCAGTTCAGTCTTTGACTCTTCAATGTACTTAAAATCATTTCGATAAGTATCTTTGTGTTTACTAATATAAAAAAAGGATTCACATAAAGCATCAAATAATGAATGTTGAAAGATTTTAATACACGCTACACTTCAAATGCAAATTGGCATACAAGAAATGCCTACCTATATATTACTTCAATTGACGAAAAAATTGATACCAATGTACACTATTTGCCACTGCAATGGAAGTCAAAAGACGCTGTAATTTACATGACGCATGTTGCTTCTATTAAACCTGTTTCTACAGTGGCACTGGTTTTATTTATCGCTTTTTCAATTGACATTTGCATCATGCAGAGCGAACCAAATAGGAAGCTTCCATCTTTTCATGTTTCGACAATTAATTAGCGAGGAAAAAAGCAGTTCGACCCCAGATTTTTAAGCAAAGGAAAAAGGATAATTAATAGCTGAATGCAGGTGAAAATGAATATTTGTATGATGTATCGCGTAATTTATGTTTTTAGAGTTTATGAAACGACTTAGTAAATTATCGGTGTAAATGTGCGTTAAATGGCACTTTGATGGAAGAAGTTTGTTCCTTATTTGCTGTTTCCTTGCGTGGTTAATGTCAGAGTTTAAAGAGGTAATTTAGTTTTCTCGGAAACTGCACCTGCGTTTTGTGTAAAAACACCAGCGATGACAAGCATTTAAAGTAATTGCAGGTTGCGTCGGCCTGTGAGGAAACTTTCGTTTTCAGATTTTTTAATTATTGAGTGTGAGCGTAATGGAGAAAAATGTCTGTTTCGAAGCAATTTCAGAATAAATTTTCAGTGGCTGGTTTCAAATATGACAGTAAAAAATATTATGCAAAAACTGACAATGAAGTAAATTAAAAAGGAATCCTCTAGACTGTAATTAATACTGTGCATGAGACGCCAGACATGAAGTAACTTACGTTTACCTATCTTAATTACATTTTCTTCTGTAATTTTTATGCTTTCCTTGTCTATTAGAGTAAAATTTGAAATTTCAAAGTTTTTTGTACTTATTTTGCTTATTTGTTATTTTCAGATGAACCATCGCAACCTCATTTTTCGCTAGTGGAAGGCTAAGTAACTTATGGCATGCCCTCTTACTCAGAGCCTGACTAAGCCAACACAGGGTCCAGAGCAGACATTTTGTCGTGAGAGTCCTTTCATATATTACCATTCAGTTTACAAAAAGTAAGAAAGTCTGAAACTACAGTCTCACTTAAGCTCCAGGCTTTCTACTCTTGTGGATGCTTGGAAGTCTTTTGTAACTGAAAAAGGGCGGACCTTTCTTAACGCCCTACATGATTATATTGACCACACATTCATTATTTAACTCAATATATTTTATTAAAACCTTTTTTAATAACTGTTTTTGAGAATTCTTCAAACATAGAGAGAGAGGAAAAATTTCCTAGAAACAAAATATTTCTACAAAATGCAGTAGGAGCATTTCTTGATTAGGGGGTCATCTTTGACTGGGGGCCCGGGGCAGCTGCCCGCCAGCCTCTGCCTTAATCAGGCTCTGCTCTGATGCCATACATTTATAGCTCGAGTCCTCTGGGTTTGTATAGCTTAAAATTATCCTGTAAAGTACTTCATCACTTGCTTTTAAATCATGCTGGAAAATTATAGAAACAACGACGGAAGCTTTGTGACTTAAAATCAATCAAATGAAGACAAGCTGATTGTTTTTCTTTTGATGACCGTGGCACATCATTTTTGTATATCTTACAGTTCAGATTGAAAAATAAAAATGAATAGAATTTCACGGCCCTCGCAATAAGGGTTTGACAACATTTTCAAAGCATTGACATACAAGTAACAAATGAGAGATGTCTTCACTTCTTCAAATATTTGACTTCGATGATGTGCTTACTCTGATAGCCGTAACTCTATATGGAGAGCAAGGATATCCTCGAAATCAGGTCATGGGTACAAGTAATCAAATAAAAGTGATTGTTTCTCTCATTGTTAGTTTCTCGTTTCGTCCTTATAGATGCAAAATACCTGGAATGTTTGCATTAAAGAAATTTGAAGTTTCCGAGGAAAATTACCATTCTTATTAATATGAGGACTTGAAAGCAGTAATTTTAATAATTATTTAAGGGATAAAATATGAGGAATGCAGCACACGCAAAATACCGCATCGATGAAGTTCCATTTCATGAATCAGAAAAATAATATTTTTAATGAATGACATGACACACAAAACACGTATTATTCTTAAACGCGGAAATTCTGCACGAATATAAGAAATGTAATTGCCGAAAATGTTAAACATGAAATGTTTTTCGTTCGTACAACTAAGTAGGTAATAAAATAATTGGACGTTAATAAAAAAATTTACAAAGATTAATTTTGAAAAATAAATTTTAATAAGTAATCATTCTCTCTCTCTCTCTCTCTAAAGTTCATACATTGAACAAGTCACAGTCTAAATACATGAACTAACAGTCGCTTATCTCTTAACTAACATGATATAAAAACACAAGAAATACATGACCTGCAAAAGTGTTGACACCGCAAAGGTTATAAAATAATCTAAAATGGAAAAAGGATGTCACATTCTATATTTTGCTTTATCAGAACTCGTTGGTGAGATCAGTAAAATGCTAAAATTGTTGCTATATCCATGTCTCTATGTCCCCCCTCCTCTCTCTCTCTCTCTCTCTCTCTCTCTCTCTATATATATATATATATATATATATATATATATATATTAATTCAAGACTATAAAAGTTTAGGCAGATTTACATTATAAACCAAAATTTACATAAAATGAATTAAAAATCTGAAATTTCTCTTAAAAATTTTACCTATGCACGAAATAATTTGATAAAACGACAAATTCTTTGATAGTTATGAACCAGAGATACCTTTGTCTTTTAAAAAACTCTAAAATCTCTAAACTCTCACAAAACTCTAAAATATTTTTACGATTTTATTTACTTGCAATGATTTGGAAATCGTTAGCATTTTCGCGTTAAAAAATACTGATTATGCTCAAATTAACAAGATAAATTGGACTCATCGGACACATAGGATGACCATAAGAAAATTAGATTGGACACACAATTTTATAAACGCTACTCTAGTACGAAAAGCTAAGGAAGTGAAGATTTTCATTTTATAGGATGGGACTGCATCAAAAACAAAGAATGACTATAAGAAACTTCAGTAAACACTCAGTTTTAGGAATGCTGTTCTAGTACGGAAGCTAAGATTGTACGAGTATTCTTTGGGGTCAAGGACACTCATAAACCACAATAGTATGGCATTTAATATGAAAATCTTTTACTATGAAGCAGTTTTTATTCACTGCTAAATGCACACATGGGATTCTTACCTGCTTGAGCATTATTTATAATTTTTACTGGGTTTACAGTTAGGGGTTTACATCCAGGTTTCAACCAGGGAAAGGGGCATTCAAAGACCAATGCATACCGCAACGCTATGCCTGTAGAATCCCCATCGTTACCGCGTTAAAGTGATATTGATGAAGTGGTTAGTTATTCAGTATCAAACAATACATGTAGAGTTGAGATAAATAGGTTGGACTTTCTTTTATAACAGATCCGTTTGCCATAATATATCTCTCTTTTTTTAGCTGATATACAACCATTTTTATACGTCATAAACAATACTGGTTAAAACAATTTTAAATAATTAAAAATTCATTGTTATTTCTGAAGCATGACACTATTAGGGGTGGAAGGCATATCCAAAATTCGTATAAATATTGATGTCATTAATTTGAACCTATGTAATCTTTTTTTTTATTAGTTGCTTTTCTCTCTCCCTCATTCAAGCTTATTTTATTTTCTTAAAATAAAATATTTTTATTAAATATTGGTTAATTTAAAATTCATACCTTTATAATTAGTACTTCTATGACAATATTAGAATATAGTTTTAGCGCTTGATTTTGACCTTTGGAGAAAAGAAAAAATGGGGCAATACAGGAAACCCGAAAAGAAAAAAATACATACATATCCAGGAAATATCGAAACGTCACATTTCCATTTTTTCAACTTTTTTATGACCCCAGTACCCTAACATCCGCACAAATAAATCACGTGAGAATCAGATGGCCAAACGATGGAGGATACGAAGAACCGGTTGCCGGCACTCATGAAAATTCATTATGTTAATGACACCTCAATTTGTCTCAAAATTTCGTGCCCCGTAGTTCCCTCCGAGGAACGTTTGGCACGCTAAAGTGATTCTTGCCATACCTATTGATTTCGAGATTCCCTTCTCACTTTTCATTTCCCAAGAGAAGATAAACTCAATTTATTGATGGGGAATTTGCTCATCTGGAGTCATGTGTATCCATCACATCGCTGTTCTTTCACCAAATGTGCACAATTTGGGGGAGGTTACTTCAAAATGTTGTAAAACAAACAAACATGAAGTACATTTAACCCTTTAACGCGCAGTGATCCCGCTCTGGGGACCAAATTCTAACCAAATTCTGACGTTTTGACTGTTGCCAGCCACGAAGAATAGATTTGATTTCTATGAAAATAGTTGCGGGTGGCATAGCTCCACGAGAATCCTTTACTTTTTAGCACGTCATTTCCCGTACAAAATATGGTCACGATTATTTTTAACAGCACTGACATCTGCTGAAAAAGGGAAGAATGCGAGAACAGCTGGATAGATTGCCCAATGCTGAAAAAAGGGCAGCCGTTGCCATCGCTCGACTTAACTACCAGCAAGATGTCTTACGATCGAAACATTCATTGCGTGCCACAGATCTAGAGACCCTTTTTTGACGCAGCTGGCTGTGCCCAAAAAAGGGTCTCTAGATCTGTGGCACGCGATGAACGTTTCGATCGTCCGCCATCTTGCTGGTAATTAAGTCGAGCGATAGCAACGGCTGCCCTTTTTTCAGCATTGGGAAAGGGTTGCGCCTCAAAGGGTTAAAGGGGAGAGCATGTTTGTGACACCATTGACATCGGTGCAATCGGTGAAGAACTTTCGGAGATTTGAGATTTTGAGATTATGAAGAAACGAACATGCACATTTTTACTTATATATAATTAACATGATGTAAGCCTTACTAAAACTAGGTGATTCTAGGTAGAAGAACGATTTCTTTAACCATTTAACCGCCTCTTATTAGGTTCAAGGTAAGAAGGTAAGTATGTAGTTAATTAATAAATTAAGCATTTTTGCGGGCAATTTTCGTGAAACTATGCAGTATTTGATTTTAAGTAGAATATAAATTTTTAACTAGCTTTAAAAGATGATTCCACAGTGGCGTCGGTTTCAGCTCGGTTCGCATCATAAAGTCGAATGTGAAGCAGCGTCCACCTTGGTCAACGCTTAAGAGGAGACAACCTCTCTCGAATGGACTGCTTAACGATTAAAGGAGATTCTGCATATGAAATCTGTCTCGGCTCCAAGTGTCCTTAATGTTCAAACTATACTTCTGGCTGTGCCAATCCAGACGCTAGGTCTCTCAACTGGAATTGATTCAAGATTAGGATATTACTCATAGGAGCAACATTGCTCTGAGCACAGATGCCCTCATCATCCGGCCCTCGAAATGGTCAAGCCTATAGCCGGGCATTGAAAAAGAAAATTAATAAATAAATATTAAATGTATTAAGGTATTGTTTAGATTCTGTGAGAACGTATTTTAAACTTAATAAAAATTATGGGATGTAAATTAACATGGTAAATCATTCATACAAAAATACTGCATTTGAAACAGAATGAATGACTACGTGTGACAGAGAATGTGTAATTCACGTCGTATAGATGCAGCCTATTTTAAATATGTCATATTTCTACAATAAAACAAATACCGAAACACCATTTATTCCAGCCTTATCATATTATGTGCTTATGAATATTCTAAGATTTCTCCTTGTGCTTATTTTTAAATACGCGCATTCCATTCTTAGTCTCCTTTTGCATGGGCAAAGAAATAAAAATGCTCTCTTTGAATAAGCTTGATGATAAGCCATCTCTTGGACGTCGCAGAAGATTGACATAGTTCAGCAAGGGAAAGCTCGATATAGAATGTAAGTTATTTTGGATTGAATAGGGTCAGCTCTGCAAAGGAGGAACGTTTAAAGAAAATAAAAATTTGGGGAGACAATAATGCACCAAGTTAGAGCAGCAAGAAAAATCAATACACGAAAAGTAAAATTGGAACAACTATAGCATGCTAACTCTGCGGTGAATGTTCGCAGATAGTCATCAAATGCGTGAAAATTGTTGCAGATATTGCGTAAAAAATAATTTTCGTGATACTATAGTTCTTAAAATATTTGCCACGTATTGATAGTACTATAAGTGAATCGTCGATTCTGTATAAAAAGAAATTAATTTTTTCTCTAAAAAATTTCTTTGCTTTATTCGAAAATAATGATTATGTATTTAGTTGGCAACTAAGTTCCCGCCATTTTCCTTTTTTTTAACTTCAAAAGTTTATTTTGCAATTTAAAATTAAAAACTGATTAATCAGTAATGTGATCTCCCTTTTTGTTTACAACTTCTTCCCAAGAGAATTTTCGTACAAAATTGTCTTCATCGAACTCAACTGTGCTGCCAGAACGAGGTGTGCCTTTGAGGTAAAATGTTCAGTTTCGAACTGGCATACCAATCACGAAAGAACCTTGATTAAAAGCAAAAGAATGAGGCGTCAAGGCGTCAAGGCTCATTTTGCTCAGCTTGAAATTCAATTTTACTAATCTTAAAATTAACACATATTAACTAGAAAAAAGAAGCTTCTGGATCCCGCAGGGGGCGAGTCACTAAATTCCGTTCCCGTAAGAACATGGAAAGTGAAGCAGCAAACGACTTGGCCAGTGATTGGGAGGGTGAACTCCATTCTCGGCTGGATTGCTGTGGGACCGTGTACGCTAATGGAAGCTGGCGCACGTAAAATTCGTCATGGCTCCAATGTCCTCCATGTTCAAATGATAGCTCTGGGGGTGCCGATTTCAGGTACTAGGTCTCTGATCTGGAATTGGTCCAAAACTAGGGGGACCCCGAGCGAAGTAGGACTTTCTGTTGAAAACTAAAAACTTTAATTACGTTTTTTTTTTTTGGTGAATATATTCGTGGTACACCGATTTTAAAAGGATACAAAATTCTTCATTTCTTCATTCATTTTCTGGATATTTTTTAGGTTAGTTATAAAATTTTCTCACTAACTACCAGGTGGAAAGTTCATTGTTTGCATTTTTGTTCAAAAATGACAAAATTTTGACAATATGTAGCTTATAGTTTGGGCAGTAATGCAATATTTCTTTTAATATTCCTTCGCATCATCTCCTAACCAGTGAAGATAGTTCTGACTGCTGCAGGCGAGGGATTTTTATTAACCTCTTGAAAAGGGGTGTTATCTCACTAAACTTCGTTAAATATATCTTATTTCAAACTTCTATGCTATTTCCGGATCAGTACATTTTAAATAGGTTTGTGTTTCGATTTTTTCACTTAAGTAAAAAGAAAAGAAAGCTACTTGTGTTTTGGCCGAAAAATTCTGTTTGAAAAATAAATTAAACCAGAGACATTTATTCATTTCTTGTTATTCCTACTTTTAAGATTCCAAACACTATTCAGACACCAACTTTATTCTCCAAAAACAAGGATAAGTGAATTACTTTTGATTTTCACAAAAGTTAAATAAATAAATAATAAAAACAGGGCTAGAAATGAAAAGATCATTTCAAAATTGAAAACATTATAGTTTCGTTTAAGCTGATTTTATTTAAATCGTTTGCTATATTACAGTACAGAAACAAACAGCCATTAAAAGTAAATATTATAATTAGAATGAGGTAAAGGGGATTTTGATACTCTTACTATTTGCTGTACTTATACCAGTGCTTTTTTATTCCTAAAATGCAAACTGTGAATGTAAAAGTAAAATTTCATTTTATATTACACGTGATCCTATTTTCTTATAAAAAGCAAATGTTAGGTCAAAAACCCTTAGACTTAATATGCATATAATATATACAGGGTGGTTATAATTAAAATTTCCCTATAAACAAAATTCTACCGCTGAAATGGGCAGGCAGATTAACAAATTTATCATAAGGGCTATAGTGTACAGCAGGTGCGCTCAAGGAAGTTTAAAAAAAAAAGTATAGTTCAGAAATATCCGGTAGATGGTGTCTTTCATAATGAAATCAGCTCAAAAAATGACCTAAATGTTACTAAAATAAATGTAATGAAAATGTTTACATTTTGATTCACCCATTTCCATTCCTAAATTTGCTCTTTTTTCATGCAAAACGCCACGTCTTGGCAGACGTGGCGTTTTGCATGAAAGACAGACTTGTGAAAAGTACTCCTTTTTTTTTTTTTTTTTTTAATTCTTTGAGCGTATCTCATACCAAACTTCGGCACAGTCTGTTCACCCATTTTAGGTGTAGAACCTTGTTTGTATGAGAAATTTAATTATAACCACGCTGTATAAATATTTTTTACTTGTTATTTTGTTTGCTTATCACACAAAAAATGGAACTGCGATGTCAAACAAAAAATAAACAGGTAGATTCAAAAATAGTGCCACACAATTTTGAGCTCATACAAAAAGAGGGTTATTTGCTGCTCCGCACTCTTTCCAAGTACTTCCCTGCTGGAAGACAAATGTGCCTCTAAAGATTTAACGTGCTAATTTGCCCCGTACATCAAATGACCTTTGATAGACCTCCGATCTTCCGTATCCGAGTCCTTTCCAATTAAGCAGCAGAGTGGTGTAAATTATACAAGTTACATTATAATCTTGACATAAAGTAGCCTTGTTGACCCAGGGTTAATATACTGGACAAGTGATCGAAGAGATGCGAATTCGATCTTCGACCGACTTTTAAGACCACCCTATGTATATGATATATTATACGTAATTCTCAATGTCCTGTCGGCGGTCATTAGCAATTTCTGATGAGTATGGATATTCAGAAGTTCCTTTCCTTTCAGACGGGAACCTCAATTGTAGACGGGTGGCCAAGTGGATAAAATGCTCGAACTGCTAGACGGCTGGAGTATGAAGGTTCTGGCTTATCGTGCGGCTATCGATCAGCTTTAGTCGGTTTTCTCCAGATGTAACGTGAATACGCGTTAGAACCCCTTTAAAAGTCCTCCGACTAAGGCACTCCCCATCCTTGGCAGATAGCCCTTGGGCAGCTTTGCCATAACACAACACAACTCAGTTATGTACGACAAAAGGCCCAAGTAACTCTAAATGATATATTTAGTGATGTGATCTTCCCTCTCCATTGGTCACGATTGCACTAACTTTTGTTTTAGTAGCTGAAAGTTTTTGTATATTAATCAGATAAAATTAAAGCTTATGATCAAATATTCACAAAACAAATAGCTACCGGTGCAAAAGCAAACATTTTATAACAAATACTTCCTGTTTTCAACAGGTGAAGTGCATGAAAAATAAATAAATAAATAAAATAAAGGCATTACTTCCGCGAAATTATACGCTCATCTTTTAAATCAAATAATTCCTTAGGCGAACTTGCTTCATTAAATCCTCCACTTTTGTTTATGCGTTTATTTATTCTTCGGTCTAATTGCAAGCTGTGTTCGAGACAAAGCAGGCTGGTTCGTACTGCCTGGGCAAAGCAAACTGAAAAGTGTTAGATAAAGATTCATTATCGGCAGAATATTCCAATGGAAAACCACCTTGCATGGAAGGGTGCATTGGGAGTGTGAATTTGATGAGATTAAAATGAACAATGAACCGAATGTTACGGTTACGGTCTGACTGGAGGTAGCTCCGTTGTCACGTACGTAATTGTGTATTTCAGATGAAAAGAAGGTTTTCAGTAGGGATGTGTTTAAGTGCAAACTCACGAGTGCTGCAAGAACACTTACGGCAAATATTATATTTATAGTATTTTTCCACAATTATTTAAGGCTAATTAGTTTTTCTTTCTTTTTTTTCTAAACTTTTTACGACAGTAGTGATATTTCTATTTTTCAACACTTTCCACAAAAATTAGAAAATGTTTATGATTACTCGTGTAAAGCTATTTTAACTTCGCAAAAACTCAAGAGATGAGTTTAGCTAATTTAAGCTACAAAATATAAAACTAATGTGAGACAGGAAGTGACTTTCGTAGTACGTAACTTAATCAATTGTGCAAAGGAGATTCTAAGAAAGTTGCGATGCAAAAACAGAAAATTAAAAATTTAAAAAAGTAACACATGCATGTTAAATATTCCTTAAAATATTTAATAATTGTTATTTTTTTAAGAGGAAAAAACTGATAATAATAACTTGTTAGCTATTGAACTATCCCTAATAATCCCTAAAAATTTGAACGCTTCCAAATAGAAAATGCATCGCAGACTGCTCTGAATCCTCTAATAACGCTGCCTGTGCTAAGACAATGCTTCATCGAGCCGGCTAATCAGGAGACATTTAGGATTATTTTTGTGAATGTCAAACATGCTTCCACGAAGAGATTTCTAGTTCTTATATCAAACATGTTAAAGATTTGGCTAAATCAACAGCACGAAGTTTATGAAATGTCCACGCCATGAGTTAAGCATTACCTTTAAAATAATATGTACACTTTAACGATACAATCATTTATTACATGCTTAATAATTTTAAGTAAAGCCTATGCAAAGTAATTTTAATCTTTAATTATCTTTAATTAAAATGTTCCTTACATTTAAAAAAATTTCATGAAACTAATTTCATCTGATGCTAATTTTAAGTATTTAGGAAAACTAATAGCGTCTTTATTCCAACATTGTTTTTAATTTGTGTTTGAGTTTACCAAATACAAATTAAACTTATTCTAAAATTATTTCTTATTAAAGGTATTTGTAGGTATTTTTATTTTTTACTTAATTCTAAAAGATTATGTAATTTTTTGTTCATGTATTAATTTTCGGTGATTCATGTGTCAGAACGAAATACTTCTAGCTATAATGAACAATGTATTAAGTTAACGAATTTGGTTACTGACATACACTCATAACTCATGTTATAAGCCACACCAGATTCTATCACACAATGGAAACAATTTTATGCTTTGTTCCCGATCCTATCAATGCGCCGCGTTGTCTGCTATGAATCGGTTACTACATTAGCCGTAGCTCTTCTACAGAACCGCAAACTGATGTACATAAAATGTGATTTTTTATTTAATACTGAAAAAAAGAAAGATTCCCGCAACACAATGGCAGAACAGACGCTCATGCACCTACAAATCACTTTCATGCTTCAGAGCTTTACATTTCAATTCTTCACGCAGTCCCTAAATTGACATTATCTGCTTGACTTTCTTGACAGCACAAGAGCAGAGAAGATGTATGAGGTGTTTAGGTCGTACGGAAAAGGGTTTCTGCCATGCTATTTACTTGGAGTCGGGGGCTAAATCTTACTCTTGTGAGGCGATATTATCTGGGAAATGCTACTTAGGGCAACGTAGCCAAAAGGGTTACGCTCATGAAGGAAAAGCGTCGTTGGCGAAAGTGTGTTAGTTGAAGAATCTCTTAATATGATTCGGGACATTTTTTGGTTTTTCTCTGCATAATGTCATTTCTTTGTTTAAAGCAGATTGTTGGGATGAATTAACTCTCGGTGGCCAAAACTAGGACGTCCGACGCATCTTTAAGACAAAAACTTTTTTAATTTTAAATTGGGACAGAGTTCTTAATCCCTTCTCCCTCGTTTCAGCTATCAAATTGAATTTTTCTGTGTATCTTATGGCAAGTAAAATGCTCTTCAGGCACCAGGAAAGTTACTTTGTAGATGACTATCTGAAATACCCGTTCTTCGCATGGCAATAAAGCTTTTTCTACGTTTTATGTTTAACTTACGATTAAGTATGTGATTCGAACATATATTACACATATCTAATTTCCATCTATCAGACAAATAAATTGTGAAAATAGTTTTTATTATATGCCTGGCACTGGAAGTTTAGTACATTTATTTTTCACCTCCATTTAGTCAATATTTTTTTTTCTATTATATGGTTATCACATTTGTTTCTCATCAACAGAAAAATAAATGATAAAAATATGTGCAAAATTGCCAATTGTCAGGGCAAAACGTTTCTGTTACTCAATTACTCGTTAGTTCTATTACTCGTTAGTTATCTATACAAGGACATACTAAACAGCTGTAGCGAAAACACTTAAAAAGATCTGGATACATTTAGATATAATTAAAATAGTTAATTCACAACTGCCCCTAATTTTGTTCAACATATATTTTTTCGAGACTGGAAATGTAAGTACTGCAATTAATTTTCAATCAATTTTTTTCCCAAATACAATGAGGAACAGGGATGAATGTATGAAGAAACAGAAATACTGCACGACACAAAGTAATTATGTTTCAAAATATTAGAACTGAAAAAAATACCTAACAATTTACCAGTTAAAAAAGTAAGCCTAGCTTTAGAAATATATATTTAAAAAATGAGTTATCCTGCAAAAAATAATATAACCTCAACGTACATATTTTTACAAAAATAAATGCATTGAGTTAGATTGATATAATGAAAATGTCAAATACTTTAATAACTTTCCAATAGACAAATAAAGAAAAGTTTGCCACAGTTAGTTACTTATTACAGTATGTATGGAATAAAAAAAGGTTCATCGGTTAAACGGATTCTACAAAATACATAAGAAAAAAAATCGAGACTGATTACATTTAAACAACTCATCAACGAGAAAAGTGTTTTAAGGTTAAGATAGGAACTTTTGTGACTTTGTGTTATGGATTCAAGCTTATAGTTTAGTGGTGCGCGTTCATGCATAATTTTTAACTAAAGCGAAACCTTCTACAGTTGGACACAGGCAGTTTCTCAAAAAGTGTCAAATTTTCAGAGTGTTTTCAGAGAATTCTCAAAAAGTGTCCAACTTATAGAGCTATATTTCAATAGTATGACCACGTTTCTTTCTCCCAAAAAGTGTATACAACTTACGAAGGTGTTCAGCTTAGGGGGGGGGGGGGGTGTTCACTGTATTCTCTCTCTCTCCCTCTTTTTTTCAATCTTCCTAAGGGTTGTTGCTTTGAGAATCTCAATAATTATTAAGGACAATTACTGTTTCTTTGTAGTATTTCCTAAATTATTGTCTTAAAAATATCTTTAATATTAATTCATGATTTAAAAAATCTGAACTAATCATCATATCTAAACGCTAAATTACAAAACAAGAAAAAAAATAATTCAGAAGCATTAACGTAATTAATTCTAAATTTTATTTGTCTTTATCACTATACATTTAAAAAAATTGCACTGTTTCTCAATTACGATCTCGTTTTCTTAAGGTGAAAATTATTCAAGGAATCTGTTGCAAGTGCTAGAAATAACCCTTACTTAATATATTTTAGTCATATTGATCCATCCTCGGTTACAGACCGATATAGTGAGATTCTGCGATTTAGATCTGTCTCGTAATTCATGTTCTTTGAGCGTTAGATATTTTGTTTTATAAACACACGCTATTTAACTCCTTCGAGTACGCTGTTGCAAACAACGAACGGATCTCTGCTACCAGCAGGCAATACAGGAAAGTCAAGATAGTTCAGGGAGACACGCAGAAGATATACAACGCCTAAAGAATAAATTGTTCTTTTTGATACTATGAAACTTATCAATGTGCATTTATATCTCTATTTCACATCAATTTCTCTATTCTTTCAATTTTTTAAATTATGTCTTCATACATTTATAGTGTTATTTAAAAGTTGTTTATTTATTCCATATTTTATACAAGAATTCCAATAAAATGCCCAACTGGAATACGCAAGTGGTCTAAACAGCAACAGAGCAACTGAAAATAGTCCTCTCAAAAACATTGGTTTCATAGACCTTCCTGTTTGAAGTGAACGATTCCACTATGCTATTAGTTTACAGTGTCCACTCGATCTCTGCAAGAAAAGCAACATACCTTACCAAGACATATGAAAACTTGGTTGCCCTTACAGCACTATTGTTCTCTTTTGTGTGTAATGAAACCCAAGAACCACATACGCAGTGTACATTGTTGTCATTTCGCACGTACTTTCAATCACGTACGCATCGCGCGAGGGCGTAGGCAAGCGGTCACAGAAAACGTAACGTAAGACAATTAATACGTAATTTACTAGAAAAGTACTCATAATTTTTATGTAACTTGAAAAATACAATTAACCGCCCGATGGAGGCATCTTGTAAGAATTTTGCGAAAAGCAAATGACTCTAATGATATGATTTTCATTAACGAAATGAAATTATAAGTGACGTGCACGCCAATGACGTCTTTTTTTTTTTTTTGCTAAAATGTTGGTAATCTTCCGGAATAGAATTTATCAATTAGAGTAGTACGTGACACATGCCGGATGAAAACATCTCTAATTTTTCTTTACTTTTCTAATAAACAATACCCATATCATATTAATATCTGACTTATTCTTTTTCCCAATCTATATTTTCAAACATATTCTTACCATTAAATTGCCATAAATATGACCAATTCTAACCTTTTTAAACTTCAAAAGATGTTTTTAGACAAAAAGTTTGTCAGATGTTTTTATACAGAAAGAAGCACAAATGATTTATTTTTATGACTTTTATGAATAGAAGCAAAAGTCAGGGTCATAGTAAGGGGGTAACGGGGCGGGTTCCAGCCAGGGGCACAAGTAGAAGAGGGGCTGCAAAATTAGCTGGATCACAATAAGTTTATATTACTATTTTTATGTTTCTTTGTTTTTTCAAAATTGCACTTCTGTAGAGGAGGATGATAAAATGTTATTAAGTAAAATGATTATGGGGGGTGAAGAATATTCTTCATAAGTTTCTCTTTAAGGTAAAATTCAATAGGTTCAGGGTTAAATTCAATAGGTAGGTTCAATAAGTTGTTCTTCAAGGTATGGAGGTGGGGCGCAATTTGGACTGTTCTGTCTGGGGCGCAAAATGATCTAGCTGCCGTCCTAGTGTAAAAAAATTCAAATTATTTTTGTGAAAGTTTTTAGAATATGCCTATCTTGCAGTTATGTACTGTGGTAAACGTCTGAAAAAGTTCCAGAACGGTGCACGGCCAGCCCGACGGACTTCAATAAGTTTGAAAAGAGATGTTCGCCTCTAGATCGATCTCTCCCTTTTTTTAAATGCTTGTGGTCATTTTTAGTATTCATTTGAATTCTGTCCTTAATTATGACTGTGGAAATGGGATGTATTACGATCTCATAGTGAATGACTATTGCCACTATTTCATTAATAGTGAAAATACAGCACTCCAACACTTATAGTGATAATGAAACCGTCAACTAACGATTCTTCGTTTCTTATATACAGAGTGAACACTTAAAGTACTTACTAACTGGAAATTACAACGTTAATGTGAATATAAAGTTTTATGTTATGAGATAGCTTGGAATGATAAAAGTGAGAAACACTAAGAAATGCATTTGCAAAAGAAACATTTTCATTTGATACGTTGAATACAATACTGCAGAAGCATTTGTTAGTTGCAACAAAACAAATAGCTATGATTAATAATACAAGTGTATTTCCTTACATAACTAAAATAAAAAATGTTCGTTCGGTTCAATTACCAAGAGGTGACGTCGCCTTACGGACGATAACCTCAGCAATAAGTTCAGGCGTGGACGAAACTAAACAGCTGAATATGTTGCTACCGCTTACTGTTGTATATGCGCGGACGACGCTGGCATCATATTCCGCCTTATAATTCTTCAAGAATTCTGTACAGATGAGAAATCCAGGCTAGCTGTTTGTCAGTCTGATACAGGGACACGCTTTCGTATATAGTCATATTTTTATTACCTTCGCCCTATGAGGTCTTGCATAATCTTGTTGGAAAATATCTTTACTATCAAAACATTTCTGTACTGTTGGGTGTAGATTCACTTCAAGAACGCTTATATAGTCTTAAATCTTTATCGTGCCCTTTCAAAAATGAAAACGCCAACTTCATTCTTTGCAAAGCAACGCCACAACATCATACAGCTTGCTGTAAGAACCACGCGCTAATAGCAGAGGGGATCGTTCACATCATATTTCTTCCTAATAAACTTTCAGCCACTATTACCATATGAAATCTGAAAAATGGTATCTGTCCGCAGTACCTTTTCTACTGAGATGGATTTCAGCTGAGATGAAGTTTAGACCATGCAGTACGTTGACCATTATTCTATGAAGTGAGAAAGACTTACTTCTCTCTACTTGTAGAATGAGAACGCGTAGCCAAATCTTTATACAGTGAAGCATAGATACTCCGATAATGGTCTTTCCAAAACTTTGTCTTGCCCGTATAACTAGGTCTGCGCCTGTCTTTACAAATCCGTCGACAGAATAGGTGCAATTCTCTACAATTAACGTTAGCTTCCAACCAGGAGCCTTACTTGGACGGCTATTTCTAATTGTAGTGAAACGTTTTATAATACTAGAATAGGTTGTGTTAAGTGAAACGTTCATCAAACTTGACCCATTGGAATACCATTTTGGTGCTGTTGTAGGATTTCACTGCTTTACCACAAGCGCAGTAGCTTACCTGCTCTGATAACGAGTGTAAATTGGTCGCCCTTATACGATGTTTTATACCCTCTGACGTCACTGACTTCAAACGGCTGTATTACTCTCGTTCTTTCTAATGTACGGACTTCAATGAGATGTGTTGGGATCAGTGGCGTATGCAGACTTCCTTCAAGGGGGGGGGGGGGTAGGGATGGACGCGAGACGACTTTTTTGCGAGACGAGACAGAGATTTACAGCTTTTTTGCGAGACGAGACACGCATTTTTAACATTACGATATAGGGATTTTTGCGAGACGAGACAAGAGTTTTAGGCTATTTTGCGAGACGCGAGACTCCTATTTTTCGTCTCGCGTCCATCCCTAGGAGGGGGGGGGTTATAGACATAACTTTGTGTTAAAATGCGTAATATTTAAGCTAAAAATTGAAAATTTATGGACATTTTGTTAAAAAATTTCGGGAAATGGGGGGGGGGTGTACGCCACTGGTTGGGATTAAGGATGCAACCTTCAGACTAACTTTCGGTTCTTTCTTTGCTTTTTAGACATCTTGTACATTAAGTTTTAGTGGTACTTATATATAAGTCGACCATTTTCGTCAATAACTGGGGATGGATGTGAGACAAGACGAAACAAAGATTCACGGATATGCGAGGCGAGGCAGACATTTTTGTCATTCCTATAAAAGGCTTTTGCGAGATGAGACAGATATTTTTATCTTTTCCATAAAGGGATTTTGTGAGACTATACAAAGTTTTGCAGTTGTTTTGTCAGACGAGACATTTCCTTTTCGCAACATTTCTAGACAGGCCCATTTTGCGTCTTACGTCCATCGCTAGCAATAACATTTACCCACACGAAGTGATGTGGCAGCAAATTCCTGAGTCACAAATGAGACAAACCTTTATTTTTATGTCAAAGTGCTTGCAATTTTTTTAACACAAGTGTAAAAGTTTTATGACTTGCAATTACAACATTTAGAGCTAAATTGTGGGAGCGTATTTTGTGATATTCTTGCTCAAAAACTGATTTCGATTCTTTCTCCAATTCTGTTTTACGTTGCTCTGAGAAGTGTAGTTTTAAATTTTTGTGAGTTAAAGTTGAAAAGTATGCCCTTTCCATTCCTATTAGTGCTTCTACCTGATATTTTCTATTTAGTTGATGGAACAAAGAAATCATGACAAAAATATTTTTGAGCTGTCACGTTCTAATCATTAGCAGTCCTTATAATCGAAATAATCTCGCTTTTCAATCGATGAGTTTTTTCTCAAACTTATAATTTTGAGCAAACCGCATGAAAGCAAAAGGATATAGGCCAGGGTAATAGAATTTTCTGGGAAAAAAAAAGTAGCACACCTACAGAGATTTTTAGCTAGCTTAGCTAGAGAAAAAAATCTTCACACCCAGTTTCTCAATTATAGATATCGTCTAGCTTTACTTTTAGTTTGTCTAACAACCGTGCGATCTTCATTAGAAGATTTCCGTTGCATCAATTGATTATTAATTGCTATCGCCTGATGCATGCTAAAAAAAAATCGATTCTGACCTCTGTGGTCAGTTAAGAATTGGACTCATTCTGATGAACGATAGCCCGGGGGAGACGAACCTTCACCTGACCTCATTTGTCATGTGATTTCACTGAGGATCATTTTTATGGTGCTTGTAAACTGAATGAAAGTCTTGCAACGACACTAAGATGGGCGTACGTAATAAATAAAAAGACAAATTAAGGAATAAATGAGTAATTAACCGCGCAAATTTGATGTTAATTACTCATTGTTTTAATCAGTAGGTGTTATTGTTGTTGGAGAGAAATTGCTCAAAGGTTCAAATCATGCAGAATGGGGCGTTACGAATTTTTCGGATATTCTATTGTTTTTGTGCATGTTTATCCTTCGTGAACTGACAGTTTTCTTTTGCCATTTTTTCCCCTTTTTTCGTTTTTTTTTTTCTTTTCTTATTCGAAATCTTGGAAGTTACTTATCGATTTATATTTTCATATAAAGTTAAAGGAGACAAGACAGAACGAGAGAAAAACATTAACTTAAACTATTTTTTTAACTATTTGAAGAAAGTTCTTAGCTGTACTTTTTTTACTTAACATTTGAATATTAACATTATAAAGCAGTGAACGGTTTTGATAACGTGCATTTAAACGAGCCCCATAAATTTTCACTTTTTTCGCTTTTATTTATTTATTTAATTGAATTGATCATTTCAAAACAACAATATATCATGATGTCATGTCATTTTTTTTTTCAAACATAACCGATATAGTTTTCTAACATATTTTTACATTAGTGCTAAAAATAATCCCAATGCATTTAAACGGGTGCCCTATACTGCCACTTTTTTTTATTGAAATGATCATTTCAAAACAACAATAAATCATAATGCCATATCATGCTTTTTTCCAACATAATCGATATAACTCTCTAATATATTTTTATATTAGTTTTAATAAACCCAATTACTATAATAAACCCACAGGCGTAGCTAAGGGGAGTTTAGGGGGTCATAACCGCCCCATGAGAAATTTTTACCATACAAAATGTATATTCTTCACTACATTATCACACGCACGTATACATATATATGAGTTGTAGTAGTCGTAACCCCTCCCATGAAAAATTTCTGGCTACGCCCCTGAATAAATCCAAATGCTTGAAAATCCGCATTTGTTTGTTTTACGCTTTAAACCCATTACTGAAAGATTGACATAAATCAGTCATAAAAAAATGAGACATAGAAAATATTTTTTTCAAAATGCATTTCCTAAAAATATAATGAATGAAAACCCACATTCAACAAAATTTCACACTCTATAACTTTCATTATTTACTAAAACCTTGTTGTTCTTCCTCTATATATACTTCCCCATCATTATATAAACGGTGTTTATTATGAAACTTCCCCTGTAAACAGCATTCTGCAGCTGAAAGAGATGATCCGATTGCCACCAAATTTGGCATATGAACTGTAAACAAGATGCAATCAAGGAAGATTTTTTTTAATGTTTAGTTCAAAAAATGTCAGTTAGGTGGAATTTTGCATCAGTAATTCAGTTCAAAAAAGACCCAAATTAGTTAATAAATGCTCAAAAATGATGAAATTGTTTGTGAAGTTCAAATTATAGCCATTTCCACCGGTAAATTTCTTATGTCTTTTTTCATGCAAAGCGCCACCTATTTATGCAAAGCGCACATTTTTTGAACTATTTTTCCTAAAATTCTTTGAGCACATCTCATGTATAGTCTACTGGCCAAATTTTGTTTATAAGGGAGGTTTTATTATAACCACTTGTATTGTTTATGTGTAAAGCAAATTTTGCCTGAAAAAGCTAACGCATTACAAACAAAAGCATGAAAATTAATATCTACGTTTTATATGAGGAGTCTCAGGCAGCAACACTTTAAATATTTAATTTTTTTTCTATGTGTGTACAGTAATAGATTTTTGCCTGCAACTGTCAATGGACATAATAGTATATGTAAAGTAATCGATGATTTCAAATGCTTCCATAATTTATGCATATTCGAAGTTATCGTTAAATTAACAGAACCAAGTACTAATAAAATAAATAAAAAGCTATTTCTCTCAAATTATTTAATTAAGTCATAAGTAACCCTTTAATATTTATGATATCGGAATTTAGAGAAGCAGAATAAGTTGAACTGTTTAAGAATAGCTAGACTGCAAGATTTTTTAACAGTATGTGCTGGAATAGGATAATATGAAATAATAAATAAGCTCAATAGTCTTAGATATATATTTTTAAATGTTTATTAAATTCTGCAATCTATAATAGATAATAAGTTATTGAAACAAAATAGTTGACAACTAGTGTCATATTTTAAGATATTTATTATTCTCTTACTTGAAGCTTCATTTTATTTAAATATTACTTTTTTAGTTTTTAAATTAGCTTATCATATAGAAGAAATAATTTATTAGAATTTTTGAATTTATTAGAATTAAAAGAAATAAATTAGTATAAATTATATTTGTTGCTGCATTTTGCTTTGATAATACTAGGTTTTGTTTTTGTGTGTATAAAACTAACTTAGGTTAAAACTATGTCTAGATACTCGACATATGCTGTGTAGCAAGGCGTTTGGCATGCGTCGAATGACAGGTATACAGGCATATTAATTTCTATACAATTTACCATTAATGAATATATAAATTAAAGAATATAAACTTTGTTTCAAAAAGAGATAATATTTTTTTTTACTAGTCAGACACAGCAATGCGTAACAATAAATACATAAATTAAATAATAAAATCCTTTAACAAATGTTTATTATATTAATAAACATTGTTTCTTGCACTAATTGATATCAAAGAAATGAAATATGATAAACTTCACATGCAAACCAGTTGCTCTGACCTAGTTGGAAAAAAAAATAATAATAATAACGCTATACTTTAAAAACTGCATGTCAAAATCAAATCCACGCGAAAAAAGCATACCACAGTGTTTTGACACTTAAATGAAAATCCTATTGTACTTTTCTGTATCATTAAGTTTAAATGACCGGGGGCAAGATCAAAAGAAAGTGACGATCTAGGAAGCGATTTCGATTGGAGACTAAGCAAAGGGTGATAAAGGGGAAGTTCTGTAATCTAATGGAATAAGCCTAGGGGGAACAAACAATTATCCCATTCTAATGGTCCCAATTCTAGAACTTATGTTCCGATTTCTTGTGAACGCTTTAACCGTACATATTTCTACAATGCATGCAAAGAATATGCGTAACGTGAAAGCGTTATCTCTTGCTGTGTCTTATGAGACGTGGATGAAAAATTTAAAAGCGGTGTTTTAAAATTAGGGATGGACGCGAGACGACTTTTAGCGAGACGAGACAGAGATTTACAGCTTTTTTGCGAGACGAGACAAACATTTTTAACATTATGATATAGGGATTTTTGCGAGACGAGACAAAGCTTTTCGCTGTTTTGCGAGACGCGAGACTCCAATTTTTCGTCTCGCGTCCATCCCTATTTAAAATTGGTTGCACTTCTGTGGTCTAGATTTTTTAAAATCATTTCTTATGGTTTCTTTTAGTTTTCCCTTTTAAAATCATTCATAAAACATATTAAATCTTTATGACGAACATTTTTTTAAATCAAAATTGTTCCAGGAAAGATTTTTTAATTACAAAGTATAAAAAAGTAAGGGCTAAGGGGAAGGTGGGCATTAAAACTTGAATGTTTGGAACAATAAGTGAAAGTTTTATTAATTTAGTTAAAAAGATTGTTTAAAGAAAATAATCTTTACTGTTATGAATCAATTATTTTTTCATATTAAAAACTTAGTCTATTTGTTTTTATTTAAAGGTAAAAAGCAATGTTTATTGTAAACCGATACACAATTAATAATTACCTCGGATGGGTTTTTCTACTAAATTTAGCTTTTTAACGTAATAAATACTTTTTTTCTGTTTATTGTAAACTTTACCTTTCCAATGCATTTTTTTAACTACCAGCCTATCAATGAGCATATATTTACATACTAAAACTGTTACATTGAAGTATCAATAAACATGTATGTTATACATTTGATACCAAGAAAAAATTCTTCGAATTGCATTTTATTATACACTGACACACACACACAAAAAAAAACCCTGCAAATTTTGTACCATTTGCTTCTGTAGTTTTAGCTAGTCTAAATACTGACATACGAAAGAGCAACTTTAATTTCTGATTTCTCTAATAGAGTAGATGAGCAAAGGTCCGCAATTTTGAATTATAACTCACTTCTGAAAAATTGCAACAAGTTATAAACCTAAACTTTTTATTTTCTTAGACCTTTACATGTCATCTTAAATGAATTTCTTTTATCTAAAATATAATATATAAACACTGGGAGTGACTTTTACAGATTTTGGTCTTTTCGGACCTTTGCTCCATCTAATGGGGTAAAGATCCACAGTGGCATTATGGCAGTGGACATGGCACAGAACTCGCCCACTCAATGACACCCACTTGCAAAGTTTTCTTCTTTCTTGCAAAGTCTGCAAAATAATTATTTGTCAGACTGTGAGGTTGACTGCAATCAGCACATTCAATACTGGTGGAATATAATTAAAATTTTGATTTAATACGATAACAGTCTCTATTCTAAACTCAGTTTAACAAAAACAGATAGACAAAAAGAAAAAATTACTGTGAGTTAAATTTAATTAGAGAAAATTACAAAATAGGGGGAAGAGAGTTGGCTGTTACAGAACTAAAAGGAACTCAAATGTCTAAGGGCAGTAGCAAAACTTAATGATAAAACGAACTGATGTGAACGTAAATGTTGCAATCACAAACCGAATCAGTGGATAAAAAAATAAATAAATAAAATAAATAAATAAAATAAAATAAAATAATAACAACAATGAATAAAAAATATAAAATACATGCCTGGCTGAAAATTTTACATGACCTTACATATCGGGCAATAGATTTTTCCAGCACTGATGGACATCATCATTAAATGGCTCAGAACTTAGCACAATATGATGGTTATTGGAAGGCTCAGGACTTGACACCACATGCGAATATCAATAAAAAAAAAACATTATTGAGCAACAAACCATAATTATAAGCCCCAAAGCATTAGGGGCAAAGATACGTATTTGGATCTTTACCCCATCGTACTTGCGAATTCTTGGCCCATTTGATGAGGCTATGAAAATTCCTTTCCTGCGGTTTTGGTCAAAAGTCGTATCACTCCAAGTATAAAGAAAGGAGATCATTATTAGGTTAGCTTCACTTACAAAAAACCCTGAAATAATAAATCTGTTAAACTGCAACCAAAAAATAGTTCAAAAATTTAAAAAAGCTACAACAAAATACCTGTAAAAGTAATTTACCTCATAGTATGAAAATTGACAATCGCACATCCGTGATTCTTTGTTCGCTAAATAGTGCCATCTAGGGAACTTGTGAAAAAAATCAATGTGGCTAATTTAGACTTCTAAATAATAAAAAAAAAAGCATTCGTACTTTTGCTCCGTGCGGACCTTTACCCCCGCCTACCCTATTATCTAAATCGTGGTACGAAAAAAACATCTCTAGTGGCCGTGGTAACCCAGTAGTTAAGGTGTTGGACGTTGCGAATTCTGATCCGACTTACTACTGAAGGCCATTGTGTATATGCAGTGTACGTGCACGCTGTGGTTCCGAAAGTTATCTCAGCTATCGCTAGCAGTTAACGAAGGATGCCAGAATTAAGATGCCCCCTCCCATTTCATGGGGATACAGTTTTGGCGTGAAACTCCAGGAAGACGCATATAATTCTAAAGGACCCATTCGGTGACTTGAGCTGTCCTTTCCTAACAAACAAACATCTCCAGCAATTTATTTTTGAATTAGGAAAACTAAAGTAATGAACAAAGAAAAATAGTTTGAGGACGTGCCGAACGGCTTTACTGCATTAATGATACAGGAAATGTTTATCGTTAGGCAATTTTTGGTAGCCCTTACTCCTTTGAGTCTATTATAACAAACTTGATGTTACTATAAAAATCACTTTTGAACATAAAGGTGCATTGTTTCGAGACAAATTAATATTTCATTAATTTTATTGTTTTTTACGAGGATTGATCCAAAAGTAAGGTTACAAAGCCTGTAGTGAAACATGTATATTTTATTTCATGCAACCAATATAGCCAACTGGTAGCACATACATTAGGTTTAGGCGTTTGTCGCTTTGTGGGAAGAGTTTAAATATTCCCTCCTGATAAAAATCTTGTCCGTGCGTGTTCAGTCACGTTTTCGCGAAGTGTTTCATCTCCTTGTCTGAAGCGAATAGTCGGCCTCCTAGGTGGTCTTTCATGCGTGAAAAGGGATGAAAGTCGCTTGGAACAAGGTCCAGACTGTAGGGAGGGTCGGAGGGTGGTCGATAATGTCCAAACGAAACTGCTTTCAACAGTGTGGTGATCTTCTGGACTGTATGAGGCCTCGCGTTTACTAATGGAAGAAGGCTTTAGGTGGCCGTCGATTAACTTCACCGACGGAGAGGTGAAGCACTTTGCGACAACGTGGTTGCACACGTTAGGACAGGATTTTTAACAAGAGGCAATATTTAAAATCCTCCCACGAGCGACAAATGCCTAATCCAAAATGGGGACGATGCCAAAAAATAATCTAACTTATTTACTACCAGTTGACTTTGCTGATTGCTTGAAATAAAATATATTTGTTTCACTGCAGGCTTAGTAACATTAGCTTTTGATCAACCCTCGTACGTCTCAATAATAAACAGGGTTATCGTCTACTTATTACAAGAATATTGCTCATAGGTGCAAAGTTATCACAAGAGATGTAAAACGGCAGTATTAATCTGGCTTTAGATTAGCTTGAACCTTATATAAATTTTGGTATTAAAGGCTTTTTTTGTGTGTTTTCGAGCACAATTTAAATTCGAGGATTTCACAACATTGTTAGTTAATGAGGTATCAGACTTTAAACGAGTGTTTAAAAAAGAATTTTTAAAAAAGTGGACACCAAAATTTTTCTTTTGTTAAGTTCCATAATCGAAACACACATACAGTGATAAGTAAAATAAAAACTTCAAATATATTGTTGTTTTTTTAAAAACAGTATTTGATAGATCAAAAACTTTTGCATGGTGTACCGTAGTTATTGCTTAAGGTATTTAAATTATTAAAACTGCGTTGTGACAAATGAAATCCAGGTTCGATACACTTATCTGCTATACAGTGCGCGAAAAAAGTATAAGGACAACATTTAATTGCATTAAAATATGCTTTATTCCCATTTCACCTAAATGAAATTTTTATATTTCTTACTTCTGCTGCATAAGTTTGTAATAACACTTATACCCCATAAAAAACAAAATTTATCTTCAAAATATTGATTTTACAAAATTTAACATTAAAGGAAATACGGAAAAAATTATAAGGACATGTTCTAAAATACTTTAAAAATGTTTCAATAATCAAGAAAATTACCTTTTTTTTTTTCAATCACTTGAATAAGCCGAGAGGTCATACATCCTGAAAGATCTTTTAAAATGTCCACAGATATTTTTTCCCAAGCGTCTTTGATAGCGACGACAAGATCTTGTGAGCATTGATACTGTGTGCCGTTTTTATAAACTTCTCGGGCTAGAAGTTCCCATAAGTTTTCGATTAGATTAAGATCGGGACTTCTCGCCGGCTAATCAAGTAAATTTACAGAATTATCTTCAAACCAGAGTTCTGCGCTCGTAGAAACGTGTATCAAAGCATTATCCTGCTGAAAAATATAGTCCCATGAAGTAATTAGTGGCGCTTCAGGTAACAAACTTTCTCCTAACATATCAACATACCTGTCCGAATTCATTTTACGGTTGATAAATACAATTGGAGTGGGCCCATTTGTCGCAAAAGCGACCCATACCATAACGCAGTCACCACCCTATTGACGCCTGGAAAACACTTCCTTGGTCTTTCGCAGATCATACCAAAAGTAACGAAAACCACCAGGTCCATCAAGATTGAACTTTTTTTCGTCCGAAAAAATTACATCAGCCCACTTTTGACCAAGAGAAATGTATTTTTTGGCAAAGTCAACTCTTCTTTTCTTATGATGATTTGTACGAGGGGTGCGTGACACTCATTTCCCATAAGAAACTTGAGGATGTTTACTCAAAACATTTTGAACAGTCCTTGTTGAGCATGGTAAACTCAAATTTTGTCTAACTTCATTTGCGGTTTCTTTTTTCTCGCAAGCTCTCCTTACAATTCTTCCTTTTTGTCGACGAGTGAGAATTTCTGGTCTCCCAGTTCGCTTTTTCATACCATTCATCCCAGGATTTTTTAGAAAATTATAAACCACCGTTTTAGATCTCTTGATTCTTTTTGAAATTTTCCATCCACTTAATCCACATTCTCGGAAAGCAACAATTTTTCCTTTTTCAGAGTCAGAAAGTTGAGTTCCTTTGGTCATCGTTAAAAATTCACACTGAAAGTCGCCGAGTGGGAAATTCTTTTCGCAAATGAATCTTTTAACTTGGAATTGTCATTTTATGCTTTCATATATGCAAATTTTTAAATAATTACTGGGGAAAAAGCAATGTCCTTATACTTTTTTCCGCTGTCATTTTGGTTTAAAAATCAAAATTTAAATTTTAGCAGATTTAAAATTGAAAATTTTAATTACTTTACGCATGAAATATTTTAGTTTTACTTCTATTTTTGCTGCAAAAATTTGCATACGATTCTGTAAACAAGGCTTCCAGTTTTGGCGATTTTTCGCGTGTCCTTATACTTTTTTCGCGCACTGTATAAGAAAAGACATTGAATACTTAAAACTGTTTCATTGAAAAGAAACTATTGAAGCATAAATTCATCGGCTGGTGGTGGCTCAGTGAAATAAAAATACGTCCAACAAGGACAGTGATAAAAAAGATGGAATAACTTAAAAACTACGCCAACACAGTATTTCACTTTGGCGAGAACAAAAACTTGGCCGAGATAAATAACGCCAATTACAGAGCAACCCTAGAAGATAATCCAATAAAATTAAAGTGATGAAACCGGGAACAAATAATTTTTAAAAAGAGGTAGGACAACAAAAAAAACAACCGCCAACATATGCCAAAGGGGAGGGAGGAGGTGGGGGGTAAACAAAAAGCCGTTGCTATTGCAAACGGACGTAGTATAATCTATTTTTAGCCCAGAATGGCTCCAAAGGTCTGATGAGACAAATAAAGAATAATGCATACGGGAAAAAACGAATATACAGATTAAAAGCCAAAGTGACAGAAAAATGAGAACAGAAATGATTTTAATACATGATTTTAAATAAATTAAATTTAAGAAATACAAAGTAAATGATTACTAAAATTAGATATGTGATCTTCATCACACATGGTATGGTAATTTTATGAAGAAAAATGATACAATAATCAGTTATTCCATTTTTATTCATAATATTAGAAATGTTTGCAGACATTTTATTATAATGATGAAACATGCCCCTTATGAATCATTTTTGAATTTAAATATAGGCTTTTGAACTGGGTTTAATTGCTGAAACACTTAATATTTGTGTAATGCAACTGTTTCCAGATTATCAATTTCTACTTCAAATTTACATAAAATTAAAAATTAAGCCGTAATTTGATTTTGAAAATTCTCCTCAACTTTATCCACGAAAGAAAGACAATTTTTGTATAGACATTTCGATTAATATTTTTATTCATACTAAAGCATTGTTAAAATGACTTGACTTTCCCGAAAAAACAAACAATAAAAAAAAGAAAATTAAATACTACAATCCTACTTATCACCAATTATTGAAAGCTCTAAGTGCCTTCAAATCTTAGTCATCAAATTACCACATACATTGCAGTCAATAAAAAGAAATCAACAATTATGGACTTTGTCAATAATTATTGCTTTTACGACAACACCACAGAACTGGAACAAATCACTATCGTTTTCCAACATATAATTAACAACACGCTCATTTTCAAGTCCCACGTCACCTAGATTTGTCACTAGAAATGACTAGTTGTTTGTTTCCATCCAAATTCCTAGAAAAATATTTACATTTGACATCCTTTAGGTATCAAAATGACAGCAATTAAAATCCCATACTTTTTGAGGATTCGATCAATTGCTTCGGAGCACGATATTTCGAAATAATCATTGCCGTTTATAATAGTGAGCGTAAATTTGTACACAGTTACACCGAAACATAGAGATCGTATTATAATACTTGAGTGTAAAACCCAGTTGTTAACGCGAGGTCAAACAGGAGCCATCTTACACGAGGCAGAAGCCTTAAGCGTTTGTTTGGGCTAAATAACGTTATTAGTGCTTAATGGAACACTCGCTAATACAAGTAAAATGTGAAAAGCGAGTGAATAACTTTGGCAGAGGTTAGATATGTCACCGGAATCACTTGCAAGCAGTCAAGTGTCAACCATTATGGCAAATTCCAGAGCTAAAACCTAGCAATGGGAATTATATTTGGTTGTCTCGTAGTTTTCTTTTCTTGCACTAACTTTTTCTTAAAGCAAAGAAAAAGTAAGTACAATGTGAAATTTAATGTCGCATAAAATACAGTGCAATCCTTATATAGTGAAATCAATAGATTTTCTAAAGCATTCATTCTAGAAAAGATACGGACTGAATAATCTATATTTCAAAGACTATATCAATCAAGCCGCATACCACTGAGTCTCAGTGGACGTTGATCCATTGAAATATGTACTAGAAACGAAAACATCGCTGAAATATTATTGAATGCCAAAATGTAATTAAATGGCTATTAATTTTAAGGATTTTCAAAAACTAAAATCTTTTATTCAAAATCCGAATTACCTCGATTAATAATTTCGTGTTACAAAATTAAACTAGGTCGGAATTTGTTTGAGCTACAACCGATAAAAGCCGATATAAGTTAAGTACAATGGCATGTAAAAAGTTACTTTGGTCATGCTCATTGAAGAGTGTTTGATGTTAGCATTTAATGTTTAAAACAAAAATTTGTCGTACGTCTTGACCAAGCTGTATTAAGAATGTAATGAGAAAATTTTATAAAAACCTTGATGCTTTACATAATGACATATCTTTCTAGTTATTAATCAATAAAATATGTGCGTACACATGCTCGTTTCTGCTGACAATATTCTCCAAGATTGCTAAAAAAATATACAGTAAGTGCTTAAATACTGAAAAACGGTAAAAATTCTTATAGAAAGTGTTCATTCTCACATAAAATTTGTATTTGTTTGGTGTTTAATCAGGTGTTTTGTATTTAATTGAAAAAGTGTGGCAGTCATCAATACTTAACAATAAATGGAACTTTTTTTAACACACAAAGCCAAGTTGTAAATTACAATGATTACAGTAATTGCAAAGGACATTCGCGGATTTTTTTCCCACCAAAAGCCTGCAACTGTTGCAATGAAGTTAATCATGACAATTAGAATGGACATAAATGTGTTTATTTTTTTCTACTTTCACCAAAAGCATGCGGCTGTTATGATGAACTTAATTTCACTTGTTGAATTTCTCGTACGTTCTACGGTATACTTTTGGCTGGTAAACATCGATTCATTTTATAAACGAATTCTAAGCTAAATGAGAACTTATTGATAGGTTGTTTACCGCAAAAAAAATATTAGTAGAGCAACAATTATGCAAAATAATATCGAATAACATCACCGCCTCCTCTCTGTAAGCATGAAACGTTCCTGCGACATGCCAAGAGAAAAAGGAAAAGAAAATAGTGAAACCAAATTCCCTTCGGACTACATTCTCATGCATACGCGGATGTTTACATGTACTTATTTACCGGTGGGTTCCTAATCTGATTAATTTCCGAAGGTGTGGAAGGAATTTTCTTAACTGATTTGTTTTTTCTCTCTGTTTATCTGGGACGAAATATGACAGGCATACTTTGACGGGATAGCAAAAGCAATTAATAACGATATTGACAAGATCGCGTGAAGCCGGCGAATTCAAATAGTCCCTTTAAGATTCACTTTCGGTTATTCAATTTGTATCAGAATGTTTTTATATAACACCGCGTTCGAGTTAAAAATGATAAATAACTTTTGACTAACTTTCATTACGTAGATGTATTTTTTTTTCTTTTTTTGTCAGTTTACGAATGAAGCATGTCGGAACTCGCAAAGTTGTTAATCTCAAATAAGTATGCTCGAAAGTTCTGATACATATTATTACCTTCTTAAAAATACATTTTACTATAATTGTTGTCAAGATGAGTAGCGTGGTAAATATTGTCAGAGTATTAATCAGGTAAATTAGGACTGTTTTATCACTTTAGCGGATATGTTTTCATTAATTTCCAAGATGCTGATTGTAGGGGGTGTAGGGGTTAACCCTTTAACGCGCAGTGTTCCCGCTCTGGGAACACCAAACTCTGACGTTTTAACTGTTGCTAGTCACGAAGAATAGATTTGATTTCTATAAAAATAGTTGCGGATGACATAGCTCCACGAGAATCCTTTACTCTTTAGCACGTCCTTTCCCGTAAAAAATTGCCACGATTATTTTTCACAGCACTGACATCTGTTGAAAAATGTAAGAATGCGAGAACAGTCCCTGCCGTTCGGCATATCATATTTATGCTATACATGAAATCAAAATACGGAAACTAACATAATGTAGAAGCGGATCTCAGAATGCCATTCCAACATAGTGCCCAAAATTGTAGGGTTATCTCTTGATTAACACGAAAACTAATAACTGAAGCTATATCTTTTCGATACCAAGCGAAAGAGATTTTCTTTTTACTCCAAGATAGTAGAGGAGGGCCGGCCACAATGAGACAAAAAACGTTCATTAAATCATCAAAAAAACGTTCATCCAAACGTTTTATATTTTTAATCTAAGTCTACGTCACAAAAAGTATATCAAATGCAATATTTCAATTAAGACTTATACATTACATTAGTCTGTAACCTCTTGCATATGAAAACAAGTACTTTACTGCATTCTTTAAAAAGATAAATAAATGTCTCGTTGTAGCCCAGGCGTGAGCCACTCTGAAACATTCTACGGGCCATAATGATACAAATTAGAAAAAAATCTCAAAATTTTGTAAAATTAAATACTTATATGAAATTGTTGGTTATAAAAATATGAGCAGCTGGTATGAATTTAGCAATGTAATAAGTAAATTAAAAATAAAATGGTCGGTCAAATTGAACATACATTCATCGTAAGTTATATTGTTTAGTTTTATAGCAAAGGAGAAGGACTTTGTTTTTCATTTTGTTGCCAAAATTTGCTCGATGTCAGCAAATTGCCGCCAAGTTTGTCACGAAGTCATGGAACATAGTTTGCTTCATCCGTAATAACGCCTTCAAGTCTATATTTTACACAATAGATTCAGTATGGCAAGGAAACGACATACAGTTTTGTAACAGTTTATAATGTGCCCTTCAAAATCTTTTGTCACCCCATCAATTTCAGAACGACGCGACTAGCCATAAAAGTGGGGTCTAGGAATAGTAAAGTAGCTATGCGCTATGCAATAAAAAGGCTTACAATGCCACCTGTTGGCTTATCTCAAAAACGGTACAAGATACGGGGAAAATGCCAGTTACAAAATTGTTCAGCTTCATCGATTTAGTAAGGAAAGACACACTAAGCACATAAATGCACACAATGCAGCACACTATAAGGCTTCAAATGGAAGATATAAAACGCACATTGGTTTGGTCGCGTTTTCTAAAACTGATCTTGACCGATATTAGGCTAAATTATACTTCATGCTCTAAGTGATTTCCGTCAGTAACAGTACGCATCTGGACTCTGGTCAGCAATTTCCTACTGCAGAATGTAACAACTTTACAGTTGACACGCTGGCACAAGCAGCAGTAACACGATTTTACGCGTTGCATTTTTTATATTAATGTATACAAGGTGTTTTTTCTTACAAAATCGATTGTGCAGGTCATCTTTATAGCTGACTTTTTCCGGCATGACGTAGCGTTTTTGAGATAAGAACGTTAATTCCAAATTCAGTCGTCAGGTGGCTGTGTAAGCAGTTTCTTGCCAGCGCACAGCTAATTTACTATACCTAGCTTCCAGTTTTATGTATTCACTCTTAATTTAATGGGATGACAAAAGACTTTAATATACAGTGTGTACAAAAAAAAATAGTAACACGCTTTAATTCTTTATCTATTAGAGATAAATGGGGAAAGCAAATTGTAAAAAATGCTCAAAATAAGGTAGGCAAAAAGACTGCATTAAGAAAAATATTATCTCGTAAACTTTCAAAAAGTGACACTTTTTAAATTGTATACAGCCCCCCCCTTAACAAAAAAATTCCCAATTAGTAAAATGTAGTCCATACACTCATGAGGTGATGTACACAATGTCAGCCTTCCTTCATAAAAAGTCTCAAGGATGTAAAGATAATTATATCCTGACTTAAACCACTTTTCGACGGCTTTCGAAGGGGGAAAAAAATCATATTGAATGATCTCGTTTCAGGGATCGTGCCTAAATTACGAAAGAACATCCTTCACTTTAGCATTAAACTACCATATTCAAATTTATGTGTAACCCCTGATAATTTTTTTTAAAGATGTCTCTTTTCATGGTGAAAATCTGAAATTGTCTATATCCTCTCATGAGTGTATGGGGCCCATTTTACTAATTGGGATTTTTTTTTTTATATACGGGGTGCTGTATACTAATTTCAAAAGCTTAACTTTTGAAAGTTAACGAAAGGAATTTTTCCTTAACGTAGTCTTTTTCCCTACCTTACACTATTTTTTTTCAGTTTACATGGCCCATTTATCTTTAATAGATAAAGAATTAAAACATGTTGACAGATTTTTGAGACACCCTGTATAAAGAAAAGAACAATTTTAATCCTTAATATGCAATTTTGCCATATTTTACATAATTTTTAAAAATATTAAACTCACAATATACAATTTTGTAGACTTTGTGCACTCTAAAGTAATATTTTGCAGTGCAGAATTTTATAGCTACCCAGCGAATTATGCAAAATCCTTTCCTGCGACAGTTCCTATGCTGCTGTAATCTTATTGTATCACTATTGAATGTGTTCATTAGTCATTATTTTTGTACAAACTAATATAACTGATAACCATTTTCAATTAATTAATTAATTAGTTGTGAGTTAATGATAAAAATAAGGGAAACATATTTGCTTTTTATGAAAAGATATAATTTCGTTGCTTAAATAATACAATTGTAGCTCAATGTGATTAATGCATATTTTGTGCGAAGCAATTTAGAAAAACAATAGTGTGACGTAGTATACTAGATACCTTTAACCTTTTAAATAATTAGTCAAATGCAATTCAACATTTGCTGTTTCAAACTGAGAGCACGCAATGTTTATTAACTTTTATGTAAATTTTAGCACTAAAAAGCATCCATTACAGAAAACGTTATTTCCTTTTGGCGTTTTCTTTCGATGCATAATACCTGCATCATAAATTCTTTTGAAAATTCAGTTCAAGAAAATCTTAGTGCCTACCAAATAAATGCACTGATTTTATTGGTGTAAGAGTGTTAATTTAGAATTCAATAAATATCAACCGTTTAAAAAAACAAACATAAAACGGAAATTCATGATTAACTAATGTTTAAGCCAATATCAAGGTATAATTCGTTTTCGAATTTACTTAGATATTGGCCTAGTTTGATGTGATTTAGAATTGCCTTAACTATCAAAATGAATTTAGACATTTCTACGGTTTTTTTCTAACAGATAAGAACTTTAAATTAGTACAAAAACATTCTAAGCATAAAAAGTTATTACAGTTTTATTTTATTTTATTTTATTGAGGAAGACAATGATTTTTTTCACCTAATACTAATTTACGCAAATCTTTAACAATTAAAGCAGCTCGTGAATGAGGAAAAACTTACGTTATATTCCTAAAAGAAGGTTTTAATTTTCTATCAGCTCCCGTCCACAAATGATTATTATTATTATTATTTCGCAGATTAGAGGTTAAATAAACTTTGCAGTTAGATTTCATGTTAAATTGGCCTGATTAGTGAGTAAAAATATTCTAATTGGAAGTTCCGTGAGCAATATTAATTTTTCTCAGACAAAATACTTCTAGAATTTTTTATTTTTAAAAATCTTAATACCCAATTAGAAATTTAAATTTGATCTAGAATCCAAAAAATCAATTAAAGTTTCCGATTGTTACGTCCATAATGTCGAAATTGCTCTTTAATAGATTACAAAAAAATATAAGCTCAAATTAATGGACTAGAAAAGTGATTAAACTTGTATTTTAAATTGCAGTTGCATAAATGCAATTTTTAAAAAGCATTTTGCAGCTTAACATGTTTTCTGATATAATACCAATTTGCTTCAAATGTAGGTTAATTTATCTACAAAAGTGATATATCTCTGTCTGATGCAAGTATCTCCTGAAAAAATTTCAATACGTAGCGTAAACTCTTTAATCAGCGAATACCCATCTCAACCTTAATCCGAACATAATGGAGAAAATCGTGAAAGAGATCATTTGATTTTATTGCCCATAAAAAGTGATGAGATTTTGCATTTGTAATCAAAGACTCTAATAGTTGCGAAGTTAAAATCAACTTTCAATCTCATGCGACCTTTGTATTGCATTAATCCCTCCATATACGGTTTTGCATGCATAACACACGACACGCACAGACCAACCCTTTTTTTTAATCTGAAGTCTTCCAGATATCTTCACCCAACAGCATCAGTCTATGCATCCTCTGCATCAATTCATCTCCTATTAGACTAACAGGGTGACACAAATTGTGCTCCTGGGGGTCAACAATTATCATTTCTCTCCCAGATCTAACGAAAGTGTCTGTTATAGCCTAGTTTGCCAGGTGACACGCCTTAAAAAATATAATCAGAGATCTCGCTCCTTTTTTTTAAATTCTTTTGTGTTGTCGTCACTAATGATGGCTACGAGCGATTCGCTTTGCCTTTGCATCATCAAGTGTTCTTGGAATGGTGATAATTTCTTTTTATTTTTAAAACGTTTATTTATTTATTTTTTTGCTGTTGCTATCTCTATTTTATTATTTATTCGTTTATGACTGCTATCAATTCTCCTTCAGCTGGTTTTAGAAAATACAAATAGCTCTTGCGTATATTACATACGTTATGTAACCGTATTCAAAGGAGTTTTATTTAATAGGTTTATTATATGGAAGTAGAATAATGATAAATGAACATGCTCCATCTGTAAAGTCGGTCTTTCTTTCGATAAGCTCACGGACTAAGATATAGAACGATCATCGACATATTCTAAAAGAGCTAAACGAAATTTGCTTTTTAGATGGCACTGTGAATCGTAATCATTAAGTCTATGTTGTGCGCATCTTACGTTAGTAGTAGATTCCATCATGATCCGCAGATAATCGTCGCTGGAGGGCGCTTATGTAGCTAATCATTAAAATGGGTCGAGTGTTTTCCATGGAGAGGCTGGCGCTATTTCACCCGTATGTCAGATGCCGGTGAATTTAAATAAAACTTTCACTGCTTGTTACTTCATTTGACATTATCTTTACAACGCATCAAAACTTAGTCTAATGTATCCATTTCAATGAATTTTGCATTTAAAAAGAAAACCCTTTACTAGCACATTTTAAACTCATTTTTATAAGAAAATTATTTTGGTATTGTTATATGGTCAAAAAATGATATTAAAGGGATTAATATTGAATTTTCATGAAACTCCATGTGTTTTACCTCTATCATAATGCATTATTCAACTTTGGTTTCAGCTGAGAAATCGCGTGTCTGGCATTATTTTAATTGTATACGTATATCCTCTTGGAAGAGTATTGAGAATCATTAAGTATCTTCACGTGATTATGGAATTATCTTTGCTACTGTGTTTAAAACTCCATTCCGCGTAAGATTTACGCCTAAAGCTGTGAGAAGAGCTAAAGAAAGAATAAATAAATAAAAAGTGTGCACTGTTAGCCATCATCTTCCGCGTCACGACAAATTTCTTTAATCCAACGCCTTTCTTATCGATTTTAAATTAGTTTCGTGTTCTCGTGTTAAAACAGAAAAGAAACCTCTAAACTCCTATCTTTTCATAAACGCTTTCGGTTTAGCTGCTTTCCATTGAATTCCATTCACCTGATAGTAATCGTGAGGGAGTATTTCGCCTGAAACAGCTCATGGTAAATCACGCGGAAGATTGCTTTGTTTATTTATTTGTTTGTATATTAAATTACAAGCAAAGAAGATATTTTTAAACATATTTGGAGACTATTACTACACAGTAAGATCATTTTGAGGAATACACGACTAAGAAAAGAAATTTCCTTCTAAACGTCTAAATGCTAATAACGAAAATAATGTGCGACAATTAGCTCCATGATTGGGAAATAGTACAATAATTTTACCGGAAACTACATTTTCAAAAATTACAACAGTGTTACTTTTTGTTAGACAAAAAAAAAAAATTCAAATCAGCTAAAAATTTCTCTATTGATTAAAAAAGCTGCATTTTCTAGCGGTCGCGATAAAAGGCACGTTTTTAAAATTATTGTTACACAGCGCATCATTTTGATAACACTTCTCTAAATTTAATTTATTCAATAGTGTAAATATCTATTCTCTAATATACGAAAATAACCACCTAGATAAATCACTTCAGAAGTGACACAGAATTTTTATATAAAAAAAGAAATGTCAGAAAATTTATGATTATTTTTTATTACAGAAATAAAAGAAAAATTAAAAATTATTTAATTTTAAAATAATTCTTTCCCGTAATTTAAGGTTGTTGATTATTTGTTACATACATTTCATAAAAAGTTTCAAGACTGATTAAGTATTCCCTCTATAAAGAAATCTACCTGTTTGCATCAAACGGAACTATTATGCAGTAAAAAACAATAATTCTTGCCTGCTAATCGCACCAGAATGAATGAGTTGAGTTGTGAAGGAGGAAAAAATTTGGTGCTTGAATGCTACTTATGTTCGTAATAGAATCGTATTTGCTGCATGATAACCCACCATCCCACAATGCAGCTGTTTTTCGTACGTTTAAAAAAACGTTACTCCTGCCCTTGCCGGCTGTATGCCGGACTTTTCACCACCAGGTTAGATGTCTTTCCCAAAACTGAAATTAAAGCTGAAAGGCCATATATTCGTTGATATCAAGACAATCCAACAAAACGTTACGAGGGAACTAAGAGGCATTCCAGCATTGGACTTCCTGCACGCTAACGAACGGCAATAGCGCCAACAAATGTGTAACTTCACGAGGATTGTATGTAAAATAATTAGCAAAAATATGCTGCACTTATTGCTAGCGAGTGTCCAGAGGTGGTGCTGAGGGACGGCATCCCCCCCTCCCAAAATGTTACCCATTACTTAGCTTATAATTAGGTAATTAGCTTAGAATTGAAAATTTAGCTCACAATCTCATACACTGCCCCCCCCCTCCGAAAAATCTTGGCTACGTTATTGACTCATATATGTTTTAATAAACTCAGTCCTTAAACTTTTTAGAGTTCTATAAATTTAATTTAATAAATTATTTATTAAGGTCTCAGTAAATCTCTATTTCAAATAAGTATAAAGTTTTAGTAGATTGATTTTTTCCATAAACATTTACATAACTCTCTCACGCTATTTAGAAAGGATATTTTGAGAGCATTTGCTTCGTACTATGAAAGAATGTCACATATATTTATTTCATTTTAATCTTTTTAATGTTATTTAGTTAAAATATCTGCATATGGTAATAAACTTAACCGAATTCGAAAACAAAAGGCTACATTAAAAAATAAATAAAGGATGGGTAATTAGATATTTTCTGTACATTCCATATGCAATCACGATTATCTTTATTAATTGAACTATAAAGAGGTCAATTAATTTACCCTCGACAGCTCAATTATAAATTAAACATATTTTTTTATTAATTATACAAAATAAATTGCGGCACTGACCAATAAATAAATGAGCGAAAAAAATAATGTGCCGGATCTTTATTTGAAGACAATAGGAATCATCAATTAAAACTCTTTTACATTGTTTTATTTCAACACCTCTGATACGGGTCGTTTGTTTCTGACCTACCAGTAACCCGGTTCGGCACTTCACTCATCAAAATTTGTCCCACGTGATCATCTATCTTTTCTGATTAAAATCGCTCAACCGTTCCCTGTAAAGTTACAAAAGTCTTCTTCCAGATTAAAGGCGGGTATCAGATGACGATACAAGCTCGTCCTCGTTTGGGTTGGGACTCGTTTTGTTGCATTTTAACAAGTTAATAAAATTGAATTTAAAAAAAAAATTAATTAAAAATAAATAAATTTAATAAAAAAAATTTTATTCGGCTTATTTTGACTAGTGGCGGATAGAGTGAAGTTTTGTGATAAGTGTGGCGTAGTATTTTATCGAAATACGGCACTGATTCTTTCTTTTTAATTTATTTTTAATCATGAACCTAATCATAATTTGTTCGCTCTTAATATTAAAAAGTCACAACAGAGAAGACTTTCTTTCTGTAACCAATGTTGCTTTCCTCCATGGGTATTTTAATACGAGATTAACAAGAAGCATTACGCTTGCATTATCAGTGCGTTAACCCTTTAACGCGCAGTGTTCCCACTCTGAAAACACCAAACTCTGACGTTTTGACTGTTGCCAGTCACGAAGAATAGATTTGATTTCTAGTTGCGGGTGACATAGCTCCAGGAAAATCCTTAACTTTTTAGCAAGTCATTTCCCGTAAAAAATTGTCACGATTATTTTTAACAGCACTGACATCTGTTAAAAAATGGAAGAATGCGAGAACAGCTGGATAGATTGCCCAATGCAGAAAGGGCATCCGTTGCCATCGCTCGACTTAACTACCAGCAAGATGGCGGACGATCGGAACGTTTATCGTGTGCCACAGATCTAGAGACCCTTTTTTGACGACAGCTGGCTGTGCGGCACAGCCAGCTGTCGTCAAAAGTTGAGCGATGGCAACGGCTGCCCTTTTTTCAGCTTTGGAAAAGGGTTTCGCCTCAAAGGGTTAAATGTAAATTTCAAAATGTGTTAAAAATGTTGGGGGAAAAAAAGAAATCTAGTCATTGGCTTAGTCATAACGTATCCTATTTCGTGTCGTGTGATGTGCGAGTCATTTTCAAATGATGTGCGAACTTAAAAAAAAAAAAGAAAAAGAAGAAAGAAAAGAAAAAGAAAAGAACAACGCACAGATTGTCAGACAGAAATCTATACGGATAAAGTTTCTTCTGATGGTCGTTTTGTCTACCATACAGTTTGAAACTGACTAAAATCGGAAAATTTTTGAATTCCAAGAAATTGTCAGACGAAAAATTTTACTTTATAAGTCAAAGTATAAATAATGCACTTTAATAAAAAGCAAATACAATTAATGAAATGTACACAATGTATTAATTTAAAAATCTAAAAATAGAAAAAAGTATATGCATGATTTAGTTAACAAAAATGTTGGCTTGATTGGTTAAGACTTGATTGGCTTACAACGACAAAAAAAGTAAGTAAAAATCAGAAAATCAAAATTCAAAGCCGATGGGTTTTTTTTTTTTTTTTTTTTTTTTTTTTTTGACAGTTGTGGAATTGTTTATATTCCCTGGGTCCCCAAAGGTGAGACATCCAATCAACATCATTACATTGAAGTTCTAACTGCCCTTCGTGAACGAGTTAGAAAAAGGACGACCCGATTTGTGGAAGTGTTGTATCTTTAATAACGAAGTATAATCACTTTGAATTTCGCTACTTCTCAAAATACTATTGAATTAAATTACTCTTCAATCACTCTTACATGTATTTAAACTTGTCTTCAACTCGGGGTTGCAAGGTTTTTCTTGGGTCACTTAAAGCTTTTAGTCTCGGGTCACTGTTCCGTTTTGAAATAATGCAGAAGTCATACTCTAAAACACGATACTTAATGAGTACACAGGTTAACTCTGAACGCTAAAGTTAACAGTTGTCTATTGTTTTTGATAAACTTTTTTCATCAAGTATGACATTCACTATTATTAACCTAAAAGAGTTTTAGCCTTGTGAAAATTTCTTTATTGAAAATGGGTGGGCAGTGTATCTCATGTATGATGTCACAGTTGGCTTGGTTATTTTGTAAAAGTGAAGATAATTTTGCAATTTAAAAAGCTGTTTCATTTTTGTTAAAAGATTCAGGCACGTATTTCGGTGGAAGAATAGAATGTTTATAATTTAATTGATTTGATAATTTAAAAGACTTTCGTGTTGAAACTGCAGTAAAATATTTATTACTAGTCACATTAAAATTTCTTCCACTTTAAAATCAAGAAAATTGAAAATTTAAACTGAGTTTTTCTCATTCCACGTAATTTCGACAAAGAACAGTGCAGTTAATATGCACAGGGTTATAGTATATATAATCCTTTAAAATTATAAAACATAAGTAATAGCTATAATAAAGGAATATACTAATAACAGTAAGTATATAAGATATTGAGTATAAGTATAGTTAGATATTGTACCTATTAATGTGAAAACCAACACCTTTTAAAAAGAAATTGTCTAATTAAAAAAGATAAAGTTTTAAAATAATTTTTAAAGACAAATTTTTAAAAATAAAATTAGCGTTTATATCAGTTTCTTTATTTTAAAAAATTGACTTTTTATAAGATTATTAGAGATTAATTTTAAGCTATCGAAAGATTAAGAAGTGAATCACTGAAACATCGTTTATTCCTTACAGCGAGACATGACTGTTTTAAAAAACCTTAATGCTCCCCCCTCCTTTGTATACTATATATATATATATATATAACCCAAAAAAACCCTGTCTTTGTCAAAGAAACATACTTGAATAAGAAAAGAACCAAATAAAAACATTATAACCAGCTAATTCATCAGAGGGAGACTGGTGTGCTTGTTAGTTACAGGTTTCTAGTCTGGTGTCAGGAGATTTTGAACTATTTTAAACTATTCTAATCACAGAATTTTTTAAAATTTAAGCATCTTGATATATTGTCTCTTTAATATAATTATGTAGTTTAATCAACGGACACCAGTTCTCCCTGACCTGCAAAAAACTTCAAACAATGGTAAAGTAGAATAGAAATTGAAAAAACATACTTTAAACGTGGCTGCCTCCAACTTCCAGCCGTAACTTAAAAATATGAAAAAACTGAGTCCGTGTATCCTGAGCAACAATCCGTTCCAGTCAGCGTCCAGCAGCCCTCTTGCCGCATCCATCTGTACGCGTCCAATACTGTAATACAGCACTAGGCTTTAGCTAACAGATTTCATTTACAAACTGCTGTGGACGCAAAAATATATAGGCAAGTCCCACTTGTAACATATCGACTATTTCCAGGGATTTATGCTATTTTTAAACGGTCTAATATAACAGTTTATAAAATTTAAAGGAAAGGCATTATTGTAAAACAATTTGGCAGAAAGTAAGTACAGTTGCGAATCCAAAAAAATAGCTATTGTTACATAGTCGAAAAAATCTTAGCATTTGTCCAATTAAAATATTTATAAAGATTTTTCTGTGTAAATTTGAGGTCCAGTGTGGCAAGGAAATTGTATCAAAGTTAAAACTCCCTTTTTTATCATAAAATATCTATATATAAAAAGTTATTAAAAATATTCAATCTCAAATCCAAAAAAAAAAACAGCAGAAAAATGGTTGCTTAAATTTTAAAGGATGCTTAAATTTAAAAAAATTCTGTCATTACAATAGTTTAAAATAGTTCAAAATCTCCTGACACCAGACTAGAAACCTGTAACTAACAAGCACACCAGTCTCCCTCTGATGAATTAGCTGATTATAATGTTTTTATTTGGTTCTTTTCTTATTCAAGTATGTTTATTTGACAAAGATTGGGCTTTTTTCGGTTTTATTTTACAATTTAACTATAAATCACGGGAAATTATATTAGAGCTGCAGTTGCTGCGCTCATAATTTTTTGTGATGGTTCTATTTTTCAATTAATTCTCTCTCTCTCTCTCTCTCTCTCTCTCTATATATATATATATATATATATATATATATATAATCAAATCTTATGCAAAAGTAAATGAAAATACAGTGGTTACACACGTTACAAAGCGTTTATTGAAGCTGCTTAAATGAAAACATGTGCATAATATTATTTAGCAAATACAAGATGAATGCCCCCCAGGCCAGCCATTGTTGTTATATAAATAAAGCATAAAATGCATTGTCTTCGTCAGAGGGAGAAATGCACAACCTCGAACCATAGGTTTCAGACTCACAGCCTGAGATTTTGCCAAGGAAATGTGTTATAGTAAAAACTGTATTCAGTAGAGATTAATATAAATGTATTTAAACAGTTAAAAAAGTAGTTAAATATGTTACACGGTAATTAAATGTGTAAACTGCATACGGCAAACCTCAGAGGTGTGATTCCCCCCTTACCTATGCGGAAGAAAAGGAAAAAACTTTCTTACAAATCAAAACACCAAAAATCCCCAAACAGCAAACGTATGACACATCTAAAGAAACAAGTTAAATGTAGTTCCAAAATTCCGAAAGTCATGGCCAATCTTCTGTCCAATCCACTACACGCTGATTGTACAGAAGATTGGCCATGACTTTAGGACATTATTAATCTAAGCGAATTTGAAGGAAGGCAGATTGTAATGACCCGAAGACACGAAACGAGTATCTCCGAAACTGCACGACTGGTCAGTTGTTCACAATATTCCGTTGTTAGTATTTACAAAAAGTGGATTAATGACGGTGAAATCAGCAATAGACGCCAAGATGTCGGGCGTCCACGCATCATCAAAGAAAGTGGACGCCGGAGACTGTCCCGCCTAGCCCAGCAAAATCGGCAGCAGACAGTGGCTCAGGTGGAAGCCCAATACACTGCAGGTCCAAGTACAAGTGTTTCGGAGCACACGATTCAGAGGATACTGTTGGATATGGGACTGCGGAGCAGATGTCCCACTCGTATGCCCCTGCTTACCAAGCGTCATTGTCAACTACTACTACTACAGTGGGCACGGAAAAATAGTGAATGGACCACGGATATGTAGAAGAGAGTTGCCTGGTAGGATGAATCCAGGCTTCATCACGTCGATGGCCGTCTCTGGGTACTTTGTCTTCCAGGAAAACAGCTACTCCCCTTTTCCGGTAGATCAGAGTTTAAATAACATCATGTTCCAATATCACAACTTAGTGTGGCCGCTGTTAAAATATTTGGTACAACCTCTCCAGTATCTACCAAGAACTCCTGGCATCTGTGTCCAATATATATATATATATATATATATATATATATATATATATACAGAGAGAGAGAATAAATATATAAATTATGATAGTAAAATTTCGTTTAAAAATGTTTTAGCGTATTTGGCAAGTATTAAAATAAGACTGTTAACATACAAAGTAGCATTATTTTTTTAAATTCTTTTAATATTTTACGTTAACACTCCATGAGATATCCTATCAAGATTTTAAAAAAGCTCAATAAAGAACATAATTTATTTACATTTGTAGGAAGAGCAAATTTATGGAGATCTATGGCTCTTTTATGGCCTTCATCTCAGTCGTTCTTAAATGGAAGTTCATCTTTATTTCAAAGTACAATTCACATCACAATATTTGAACACACATCGATCCAGGGGCTAACGGGATTCGAACCCAAGACCAAACCACTCGCATAGCAGCCAGCAACGACAGCTCTACGTAGATCTACGGGGTTGTCAGGCCCCCATTAACATACACTGAATGCTTTAAAATCATGTATCCATACGTCAAAAATTTGCTATAGCTTTGAAAATAGGTTAGGTAATTAAATGCATTTTTATACATATTTATACACAATATATTAAAGCATTTTTATACATATATCTTAGACGTAATTTCGTAAATTTGTACAAAATATAATTCTTGATTTAAAATGGTGATACTTGGATAAATTACAGTGTAAGCTCTTTGATACATTTTATAAGGAATGAAAAAAACAACAACAAAGTAACAATAATAAATCAATGATTAACCCTTTGAGGCGCAACCCTTTCCCAATGCTGAAAAGAGGTTAGCCGTTGCCATCGCTCGACTTAACTACTAGCAAGATGGCGGACGATCGAAACGTTCATCGCGTGCCACAGATCAAGAGACCCTTATTGACGCAGCTGCCCAGCTGCCCTTTTTTCAGCATTGGGCAATCTATCCAGCTTTTCTCGCATTCTTTCATTTTTCAGCAGATGTCAGTGCTGTTAAAAATAATCGAGACTATTTTTTTACAGGAAAGGACGTGCTAAAAAGTAAAGGATTCCCGTGGAGCTATGTCACCCGCAACTATTTTTATAGAAATCAAATCTATTCTTCGTGACTGGCAACAGTCAAAACGTCAGAGTTTGGTGTTCCCAGAGTGGGAACACTGCTCGTTAAAGGGTTAAATGAAGCCCCCCAGATGCTGTAGTAGCTAAAGAAACATTCTATCACGCCTTTGGTTCGAACCCCGGCTTGAGCACGGTTGTAACTTGTCCGTCCCTTCATAGTGGGTAACGTTGGCAGTCCACTGGGTGCCCCCATAATAAAATGGCCACAATACCTTCAGGTAGTTGAAGTGCACAATGCCTAATTAGCAAGTGTCCGCCCGTTGAATAAATAAATAAATAAAAAGAAAAGATATGTATGTGCCGTCCCTCTAAGAACTATTGCAAAAAGTCAGCAGAATTTTGTAAAATATATCAAACATAAAAAAAAATTATAAAGGACAAAATACTAAAGATGAAATAAAGAAACAGCAAGCCAAATATATAGCCTACATTTATACTGACATTCACATGAGAATAAATCAAGTTCAATCCTAAGTGAAGATTTATGGGGTAAGGTATCTTTCATCAAATTTAAATCATATATTGTGTTCAGTGTTACATTTACTTTTGAAATGCAAGCGTTAAAAATTGACTGACACAAACGTATATTTATAAATTCCATTAGTTACGCTAAACAAATGGTTTGTTTGCGAAAATTCAGCAGTTTACGAGAGAAATATCAGAGTAATTGATTGTCATATGCTCGATCATTTTCTCAGATTCTGACTGCCGTTTATCACTCCAGCACATGAATCCTCATTTGTTATGCACGCTGCACAGCCAATAGAAATTGTACCGAAGCGCAACATCTATCACTCTGCCCAAAGATCAATTTATCAAGCGTTAGCCTCAGAAGAATGGACAAGTATAACAATGCTTTTGATCTTTGTTTAGTGATTATGTATTGTAAATGTGATTACTATTCACTATTATTATTATCATTATTGCGCCGGTCAAACTTTCTCTGAAAAGCTTAATTCGACGATAATGATAGATGTAGCATTTGAAAGCTATTAAGTATTTGCCAACAGTTTGAAATAATCTAAATCAAACGCGTTCTTTTGACACGGCGGCGTGGAGTCTTTTCAATTGTTAACACTAGGTGCCACTGACAGTAGATGTTGCGAAGCGGCATATTTGAGTCGTTAGTTTTCTTTTATTTTAACCCCTTAACTTCCGGGGAAACAATCATACCCCAACCGGATTCAATGACATGAGTAGATTCCTCGGAAACCATTGTTCACGTTCAAATTATTTCATTCCAAGGAATTGAGCGTATCAAGAAATTACTTGGTTAATTTAATTGAGAAGGGCGTAAATAAACCACTGGGGCAGATTGCTAGGAATGGACGCGAAATGTGCGAGACGAGAATAGGGGCTGTCTCGTCTCGTCTCGCAGTGGTAAACCTCTGTCTCGTCTCGTCTCGCGTCTCGCAAAGAAATTGCTGTCTCGTCTCGCAAAATTAAGGACTGCGATTTCGTTACCATTTTATACTAACTTATTATTGGGATTTTATTGAAAATTAATATTAATAATAACAATTACTTACATATAGCCACATTAGTAGATATATTAATAACTATATCAGCATATATCGGCATTTGAAGTAAAAGAAATTGAGATTTAATCGGTATATATAATGTCACACCGAAAACATAGTATAAATTTTTATTTACTAGCTGCGTGCCCGTTCTTGGCACTGTAGTAAACGAAAATTTTCCTAACATGAGTAATTTCAATTAATTCCAGTGATGTGGAATCTAAAATAAAAGCAAAATTATTTGACTCTTGATGTAAAGTTTGCGTCATGAGTATTAACCTGGCATCATTGCAATATAATGACTCAAAAAACTACGTCAGTGTCATTCGCGATCAGAAAAGTGAAAAGCTTAGCGGTTTGCAGAGAACTCCCGACTTTCAAAATGTGTTATTTCTACATCATACTGTTCAAGTTGTAGCATTAAATACCTCAGACACTACATGAAATGGACAATCGTTTGTTTTAAAATAGCTGCGCACCCGCTCTTCATACGAGAAGTAGAGAATATTTTACTAAAATCATATCTGCATGAGACAAAACAGATTTTTTTTTTTTTTAAGTTCAAGTAATCTCCTCTGTTGAAATTACTGCGGGATATATTAACACAAATTAGAATTACTTATCGTTCAGTTGGTTGTAAGATAACCCTTGAAAAATTATAAACAGATTACTTTTAGTCTTTATTAAATCTCTATTATTTACTTTAACGTCAATTTCAAGTCTCTAAAATATGTGTAATTTTTATATTAATGAAAATAAGATTATATTAACGATAATTATAATTATTTGCCTAATATTTCCAATAACATTACCGTGTGTGCATTTTTAGATTTCATTATAGTATCTCAGTTGGTTAATAGACGTCTTATTTTTTGTTTATATTTTAAATTACTGAACAGTTAATTTGTTGACGACTATCTGTTTGTACTTTTCCACAATAATTTTTAGCGATAGTACTACAGTCGTTATGGTCGCCCTGTTTACAGAAAAATTAAACCATAATCCCCCTAATGTATATCCAGTGTGGATTTTTTAAAAAAATGAAAAGACATCTAACAGGCGAAGATAATTTTAGAATAGGAAGCCAACTGCAAGATAAAATGATGGGGAGGAAAAAAATTTATAAAAGTTTTCCAAGCCGAAGAAAGGGAAAACATGATAATATAAACGAAAAGAGACATAGTTTTTAAAAAAATTGCTTGCATTTCTTTCCGTCCGATATTAATATATAAGAATAAAAAATGTCATTTTAATCTCTTTAAAATAGGCCAACAATAGGGATTTAACCGCCCCTAGAAAGTTGTTACCAGGGTGGGCGCCCCCCCCCCTACGCACGCTGCAACGTGCGGGAAAGTTTGAGGATAAGATCGGTACAAGAATATTTCAACCAAGGATATTCAACCATATTTCAACCATCTCAAACTAAGCATCAATGCGAATGCAAGTTGCTCTACTTCTAATCTCTCTCTGATATACCCGAAACCCGATTATCACAGGGGCAACGGGGGGGGGCGGTAGTCCGGTGCCCCTGAAGAAAAAGGGGGCTCATATATATCCCGATTATCTAAATTATAAATTCATATGTACTGAAATAGTAATTGTGGGGAAAAAACTGAATTTCCTCTATAATATAGGTATTACCTAATTGTCTATCACTAGATCAAGTTAGAGATAAATTTTTGGGGTGATAAATACGATTTGATTAAAGTACAAAAACTACAGTTAACTGAAATGCAATTTTCGAGTACAACAGCGGTCAAAACTGGGTTAAAATGCTTAAAAAAGGGGGATCAGTAAAGGGGCTTAATGCGTAAAAAAGGGGATAGTAAGGGGGCCCCAAACTTAATGCCCGGGCCCCGTCTAAAAGTGGTCAGATTTGAACATACCGTACCGCCTTTCCTATTTACTTATTATTTTTCTTTCAACTCTTCTCTGTTTTCTTTTTTTTCCGCCTCTTTCTTTATCCTCTCTTTTCTGTGTTTTGTATATCTCTCGTCTGTTCTAATTTTAAATGTTACGTGTTTGTGGGTATTGTAGAGTGCTGATAGTATACCAGGACCGAAAACGAAGGAGACGCAAGTTAAACGGTAGAGGCTTCAGGCAAGTTGTCGCTTTTCAGATCGTATTTATGCGAGACGGAAAAAAATGCGAGAATTCTCGCGAGGAATCTCGCGCGAGACAAGAGTCTGTCTCGTCTCGCGTCTCGTCCCGCAAAATATTTTCTTTCTCGTCTCGCGTCTCGTCTGGCAAAAAAATGCCTGTCTCGTCTCGCGAGACAATGCGAGAACGCGAGACAATGCGAGAATTCTCGCGTCTCGCGTCCATCCCTACAGATTGCCGCGCAAAGCATATCTTCATGCCCGCGTTAGATAAGAGGTTAAAGGCTTTAACTAGCTATGGGTAAATTAATTAATCCAATTTTCTTCTTTAAAATATTTTAAGTGTAAGTTCGAAACAAAAAGGAGTCTAGAAATGATTCAGCAGAAACAAAAAATCCGTCATAATGATAGATAGAATAAGCAGGTCTTATATAAGAGTTGTATCCTCTGGGATACCTAAGCTAGATGCGAAAACCCATGAATATCAGTTTCCATAAAAGCATTAGCCTAACATTCTGCAATTGAGACATTTCAATCATTACAATAAAAGAAAAGAAATAAAGAGAAATGTGAGGGGAAATTTCAATCGTTTCAGTTGATTCTGTTTACTTACTGTAGTGAGTAGGGATGGACGCGAGACGACTTTTTTGCGAGACGAGACAGAGATTTACAGAATTTTTGCGAGACGAGACACACATTTTTAACATTACGATATAGGGATTTTTGCGAGACGAGACAAAGCTTTTAGGCTATTTTGCGAGACGCGAGACTCCTATTTTTCGTCTCGCGTCCATCCCTAGTAGTGAGATTCCCCCCTTTGGAACTCACCGTAAGACACTGTCTTACATTATTCGATGAATTTAAAACATTAAGTACACAAAATACAATGTTAAAATTTGTTCATTTAATAAGTTATCTTTAAGAAGAAACAAACAAACGCAAAAATACATAAATAAGAACACTCAAACATACACTACGTTTTCAGCCCACGAGATCTCTAGTCTCCCTACTGACCATGCATACTTGATGAAACATGTACAGAACATGGAGTAAAGTCGCATGAGTCCATATCTTTCTCTAGAATACAGTTTGCAATTGGGACTACTACTAATTCCAATTCTGAAAAGGTATTTGACTCCACAATCGTGTTCATTCAGGAAAAGTCTGAAAAGAGCCACTACTTTGAATTTTCGGTCTGGTCTGGGATGGCGAAGTTAGAATTCCACCAGATTTTAAACAAGTTTCTTCCACGGAGACATTCTGGAACACTTCCCTGAAAGAGATCATGAAGCATCAGTTTCAACGAGTGGAAAGAGATGGCCATACTTGAAGTTACTCAAAGTTGTTCTTTTCCTGGACAGGAAATTTGCCGTCTCTCTGCCCAGGATCCCACAATGTGTTTAGTAAAATAAGTAATGTTAAAAAAAAGCGGCTTCAAATTACGTTCAATAAATTTTATTTCTAAATTTGTATTTACGATCGAATCCTCTTAAGAAGAAATCAAATAGCCACTTAATTTTTTATTTAATTTAAAACACCACACACACACACACACACACAGACATTTTTTTATCAAGATAAAAGTTTTGCTTGATGCAAAAAATAAAAAAATTCAAGACCATTTTGTAGGAATAATATTTTGCGCAGTAACATAATTCTTTACAACCAACATTTCTCATGTTCGAAGCATCTAACCTTAAAGCATTTTAGAAAACCTTATTATCTGGGGTTGGTAGCACTGGAATTACAACATTTACGATGATCTATTTATTGAGCACTGCACTAGAAGTAGAAGTGACCCTTCATGTAATTCTAGTGTTTAAGCAACATTTTACATACCTGTAGTAACGGTCTCACGGAACAAAATTTAAGGATCCTTAGTATTTTTAAAAAATAGCACTGCCTACAAACGACCAGATAATGGCATAACATTTTCGTACAACTTTGTGTCATTCTGCAAAATTGAAAAATAAAAATAAAAGATAAACTTATACTATTGTCTTTCGTAAATGACTTTTTTCTTTAAATTACAATCAGGGAAGAAGTATTTTTCATTAGATTTCTCATCCTTCTATGAACACAATTTTTTCTGATTTAAAAATTTTCATATGAGTTCATTAGAGAAACTAGGAATATTAAATTACAATTGATAAGTTCTTTCTTTCGTGTGGAAATTACTTTAACATTTCGTATTGTTTTTTGTGGGATGCTTTATCAGAAACAGACGAAAATTATACTTTTTTGAAAATTTTGCAAACTGACATCATCTTCAACTCTCAGACAAAATTCCCACCCCTTTCAAACCACTGTATCTGACCATCAGTGAACTTCTCCATTAATCATCTTCTAAAGACATTCTTTTGGAGAACGGATTTTTATAGTTTGACGCAATCTCCTTTCTGCCTTTTATTATGTAACAATCATCGAATACTGTTTTAACGCAACTTAGCCTCATAGCTAAAGTGACACCCTGACGTCACACACAATATGATTCTCACGTCTTGATGTCTTGCATGCTTCATTGTTATTGCTCCAGAAGTAATTGTCTTTGGAGAAACACACACGATCTCTGCACGAAACTTTTTATGAATGACATTCGCAAGGTAGGCTGATGAACTAATTATGGTGGTGGTAAAGCATAATGCATTTTTCTCTAAATATATATGTTTATGTGCATAAATTCTTAAAATTTTAAGAATGAATTTATATATGGAATTATACAAATAAGTTAATACGACTATTAAGGAAAACTTTTTACTCACTTAGAAAAACAAATGAGAAGAATGAAGGTCTGAATGATAATTATTCAAACTGAAAAATCATTATTGTACAATAATTGTCCGATTTTTTGAACATATAATGCCTTCATAAGTTATTCATAAGTATGAACATATAAAACGTATAAGTTATTCATAAGTAATGCCTCCATAAGTATGAACACATAATGCCTTCATACGATCATTCCTTTAGAACACAACAAAACAAATTTAAGTTATTCCAAAATGATAATTATGATAATTGAAGAGAAAAGTCTTATTTATTTAGAAAAACAAATATGCAAAATGATCCTCTAAATCATAAATAAAATACGTTTAAACTGAAAAACTATTATTGTATAATAATTCTAAAAATTTTAAACATGCAATGTATTCATAACTAAATGCACTCCTTCAGAACACAACAGAACAAACTCGCTTATTCAAAGGACTAATTTTAAATATTATCACCCTGTGTTCGTAAAACTTCGGGGTTATCTCTCTGTATACCTTGATTTATAAAACTTGAATCAAAAGATAGTTCATCGTATGAACATTTCTAAAATTTTAATCTTTAACTCAAACAGTAATACTCTATGTAGGTTGAAATTTTTACAATTTATTTTTGAGATAATTCAAGCACAAGACTTAAATAGTGCGGTGATATTTTTCATACTGAGTTAATAGTTTTTTATATAGCTTTTCCTTTTGCAATTATTTATTTCTTTTTACATTTAAACAAATCTATAACTAAGTTTTATTGTATGTCATTAACTTAAATAATTATCTGAACGAGGGTATCAATAACAATAATAACAAAGTATTATGTATTATGCAATCACTGTTTTCTTTCGTAATTTGTCTAGCGTCCGTGACACGTGATCTTCCGACGTGATTTCTTTTCTCATCAAAAGCCTTTGGAAAGGATATAAGTCAACTAATATTTATTTTCATATAGTTGAGCCGTTTCATTATTAAAGGCTGAAATTTTGTATACTAATTAGTACACACATTTATTAACACGATAGTATAGGGTGCATTTTATTAGTAGGAATTTTTTTTCAGAGAGGCTGTATAAAAATTTTAATCAAAGCTATAAAAGTTTGCACCTTTTTTCTAATTTTGTAATTTATTGTATGCGTCTCTAGTCAAATTTTAAATAATAAAAGCCTAGGTTAGTGTTTTTGAGATACCCTGCATATATACGTCAGTACTTAAATGATCAGATTCTGGTAATTTGGAGCTTTTTCGTAATGAGGACACATGGAACATCTCGACGAAGTAAAAAGAGGCAGTTTTTGTTAAGATTTAACATTATGTATTTTACTTAAAAATAGATATAGAAGTGAAATATTTTGTCCACTGTATTTTGTACACATTATAGCCCAAACATAAGTTAAAAATAGTTTGATTAATAAATTAGTTTGTAAGAACTAATTAACTTTTTACATATCTGTACAAAATTTTTTGAGCTGTAGGTCAGTTGCATGCACTTTTCTAAAGACCTATTGAATAGTTCATCACCTTAAAATTTGGCATGATATAAGAAGTGATAATCATTTCGGCTAAAAATTATTAAAAATAAAAATATTTTATTAAAAATCTTTAAAAATCCTAAAATTTGAAGAAACAAAAAAAAATCATGATTAAAATAAAATTCACTCGGATCTTTAATGTTTATATATATTTAAAGAAACAAGTTAATTAAAAACAATTTTTTAAAATTTCAACTGTTTTCTTGAAACAGATTTTTTTTAGAAAAGTGTACCAAAGCTTAAAAAAAACATATTTTGAAGAAAAGGCCAAATAAATAAATAAATAAATAAATAAAACATTTTTTTTAACGGACAGGCACTTGCCGATTAGGCATTGTCCACTACAACTTTCCGAATGTATTATGGTCATTTTATTTTGGAGGCACTCAGTGGACGGCCAGAGTAACCTCCAATGAAGGGAAGGACAAGTAAACACCCATATCCAACCCGGGATTCGAGCTCAGACCCAAGGCGTGATAGAATGGTTTTTAAGCCACTGCAAAAGGCAAAAACTAAAAACATACTCACAATGCATAAAATATATTGTTCTAAAAACATTCCAGCACCATGATCATTTTCATTTAACAATTCTGCATTGTATCTTGTTTTGTTTCTTTATTTTATTTTTAACTTGGTCTGATTTAGAAAGTTTTTGGAAACTGATTAATGCTTCTGGAACCCCAGCCTAATCAATTTTTCTCAAGGAATATTTGAAAGAAAGGCCTATCAGTTCCCAAATATTCTAAACTTTTGTGAGGCTGTACGCATTATCATTAAAACAGAAAATAGCACTTAAAACACCTAATTTGTAATTAACAAGTACTAATTGTAGCAAAAATATTTCGAGTAAGCGTTCCTATAAGCATTGGTTGAAACTCTAATTTAGATTCTACCATGAGCGCATTTGACCAAAATTTTTTTATCAGAGCACAGTAAACAATTTTAAACGCAGAAAGTGTAAGTTCTAGCATGGAATATTCTGTTTACCATTTTATTAAGCTTTATTATAGTGACACCCAGAACCAATGCTGACTTCTTTTTAGGGGGGCGAGATGTCGATAAACTTTTAAGTCAAATATTGTTTTTTACCAACTTGCTTTTTTTTATCAACTATATTACTAACTTTTTGCTTTTCCCAACTGTATTTGCGTAATTTTGCCAAGTGTACCAGAAACATAAAGTAAATTATCGTTTTCGTTAAAATATTTTCACCAGTTTTGCCAAATAGATATTTAATTTTGCCATGTTTAATAGAATTTTGCGAGAGTTAGGGGGGAGACTCCCTCCCCCCTTTAGCTAAGGCCTTGGTAACACCACATTTCTTTACATTTCTAAAAGCCATATTTTGAGTGTTTGAACATTCTAAAACAACACAGCTTATATATGCATGGAGTCATTCTTATTCTGCTCTATGTTTTACGCCCATAATTACGTGCCCTTAACTAAATCTTGTATTTTAAAGTACAACGGGTGATCAAATGAAAAGGTACTAAACGACACGGTGGGTACAAATGTAGACTTTATTCAAAATATACACCATAGGCCCAGGGGTGGCGCCAGCAGGGGATCGGGGGGCCATGCACCCCTGTCGGGGATCACTGGCCTCCCTGTCGGGGAGTGTCGTCGGGGATTTTTTTACAGAATTTGTTGGTTTATAAAAACGAAGGAAATTTTGCAACCAGATAAAAAATTCCATTCAAAGTGTCTGACCCGACCGTAGACTCATTCTGCTTGGAATTATACGATATTCATAAACTGAATATTGATTATCTGCAGCTCGGAGTATGCTTCTCGAGATTCGAAGGAACCAGCGAACAAGATCCACATTTCTAGGGTGAGCAGGGTTGCCCGATCTGCTGACAATTGCCTTCGTAAAGACCTTTTTAACTACGACTTTGGTGAAAATCACAGATAATTAATGATCATCATAATAATTTTTAATATACGAAACCAAAGTAGGAAATTTATCTCTTACTCGAATACTTTTATGAGAGGCTGTGCAAGTACTGAAACGTAAAATTTGGCGGTTTTATCGTTTGGCCCCCCTGTCGGGGAAGATGGCCCTCCCGTCGGGGAAAATCTGGCGCCATCACTGCATAGGCCAGAGCACAACGATCCCACTGATGAACAAGCCGCACGATTTCTTGTTCCCAGAATTCCTGTGGCCGAGACCCTGTCCGTCACAGCGTCCTTTAGTACGTCGCACAGTGGAGTAGAGGTGGAAAAAAGTCAATTTTTCAAAGTCGCTTTTTCATTGATCAGCTCCACTACTTTTACAGTAAATTACCTGCAGAATCAGCCTGTAGTAATAGTTTTGTGGTTACAGTATTTGTTTAGCATGAAATTAAAGTCGAAACGTGAGCAATTTAATTTTTTAGCTTTTACAAGGAAAAATTTTGAAAAATCTCTTTTTCATAGGTCTTTTCCGAATTTTTTTTTAATGATATACAGTGTGAGTATAGGTCCTACAGTATCTGTAAAAAATACAAAAGTTAATTTGAAGATGAGTTTCGACATGCAAATCAGTCAAAATTCAGATTTTTGGTGGAATTTGGATTTAGTTATGTGTACAAATCGAGCTTCACCTTCCTTTGGTTTGTTATATTTTTTTTCTTGAAGTTCTGACCCTAATAAAGGATCTCTGAAAGTTTCAGACCCCTTCTCACCCCTATTTGGTCACAGTAAATTTTTGAATATAGTAATATTCGTATAGTAAGCCTGCGTCTCATTCTTTCTGGCAGGAACACAATCAGTTCCCCGCGTACCCGCGACTCTGTGTTTTTGTTTCATACTTGTTTTGAGGGGGGAAAAGGGCAGGTGATTAATTCAACATGCTTCTGTTTGAACTAGGAAAGTGTATAATGTCATCTGGGTAGACAATAGTAAAAAGTCTTCGTTCGTACTGCGACGAATACAGACATTTTCTACATTTTGATGATATCTTCAGATCCAATAATCACTAGTTTAAGACCGCTTCCGAAGAAGAAAATCCTTCCGCTAAGTGATGGGGCAAAGGAATTGTTATTTCTTGAAGGTACCTTAAACTGATGAGTGAAACAATCGGAAAAAAAAAAAGTGAAAAACAACTTTTTAAAGAATTTTCAAAATTTTTTTTAGATTTATTCTGAAGTTTATATAAACTGCTAATCTATTCTCAAATTTATTTAAACTACTTATTTATTCTAATATTTTCCCTGAGTTTTTAAAAATGTTTTACCTATTCTGAGTTTTTTTTTTTTTTGGGGGGGGGAGAGAGAGAGATTTATTTTGAAATTAATTTGAACTGATTACTTATTCTGAGATTTATTCCGAAAAGCTTGAGTCATTTATAAAAAAATTTATTCTGGAATTTCTCTTTTTGTTTATTCATTCTCATACGAGTGGAGGCAGGCCTTCTTCACTCCAAAAATTTATTTTTTGAATCAATCAGATTTTATCTATACCTGTTTCTTTTAAAAAGTGATAGGTGCTAAAAAATAATAAAGTGATGATATGCACCAGGTAAATCTAGTAATTTCAAATATGAAACTACTTATAGAACAAGAATTCAGACTCAGCAAATTCTGTCTTCAAAAAAGTATGAGTTACTTTTTTAGGACAAGAACTGAAAAACACTTTTTAGCAAAAAAAAAAAAGGGAGAAAAATGCATAAATGCAATAATTCACCGAGTTTTGGGACGAAGGTAGGTTTCTACAGTGAAACTATCTCAAACTTGTCATAATTTACACGATTAGGTTTTTTTTTTCCCGAAATCGGGTGTTTCACCCCACTGTGCGTCGTCCGAGTTGAAGCGCTTCCCTTTCAGGTGTTTCTTCAGTGGACCCAACACATGGAAATCACAGGGCCACATGTCCGGACTGTAAGGCGGATGGTCCAACGTATCCCACTTGAACTTGGCCAGTTCCATGTGTGTGACTCTGGAAACGTGTGGACGCGCGTTATCATGGAGTAGAAGCACACCCTCCGTGAGCAGCCCCGGTCTCTTGTTCTTGATGGTCTTTGTTCTTCCTCAATCGTCGAATTTTGCAACGCGGACGCCATCCTGTCCTCATACGGACTGCCGCATCTTTTGGACGCCGCTTTTGATAAGAGCTTTCGCTCTCTCCTGCACATGCGGGCGCCCGAGCATGCTCCGAACCTAGTCAGAGACTCCAATCCCATCCTGCGATGTCTCGCTACGTTATCCCATGGCAGAATATGCAAATATTTACCGTTACGTTTTTACGTCGTTTCGTACCTTTTCATTTGATCACCCCTTGTAACTTGAACACATCGTTTCATAACTCAGCAGGTATTTGATGCAAGATCATTGAAATTAAAACGGTCATGATTCCGATGAACAAATTACTCTGGCTTTAAAAACAGTTCTCGAAAAAAAAAATGAAAATCTTATCTTTTCTTTGTTAAAATGATCTAAAGGATCCTATCAAGCATATATCAACGTTTTGATATCTCACGCAAGATGATTCAATGCAAGATAGTACTTATGTTTCAATTATCAGTAAGATGTCTCCTTGTCTGGTGTTGAAACAAT